>JAKWIY010001624.1:0-17536 GCA_027704805.1 Solanum corneliomulleri | reverse complement strand
TATAATTTAGGCAACATAAGACATAAGCATAAGAGGTCATAACATAAGAAGCATATCGTAAAAAGTCAAAAAAAAACATAATCATAATTTCATACTTCAATTATTTGACCTTTATATTCAAGTGAACTACGTCCGAAGCCACCGTTATGCTAGGCTAAGGTAGTATACCATACTACTACCTAAGCTAAGTACCTCTCTTTCGTTATTCTTGGTGATATACCACCTTAATACTTAAGTAGAGCACTATACCCCTAGGAAACCTCAAGGCACACTTGTCCAATGCATGTGGGGCATCCCATTCTTCCTCACACACTAGTCATATCATGAAATCACCCTATTCAAGTGTAACCCCCTTTGAAGTGTCACTAAGGGCCTACTTTAATATTCGACAATCAAATATAATCTTAAGTCAATCTTAAAATGGAATGAAACTATAGGCACTACCAAGGTAGGCATACTTCATAAGAGGATATTTCATAAGTAGCTTCAGGTCATACTTTTGACATGTATGAATGGCATCCCATTCTACCATTCACTCTAAGTACTCATATAGGCTATCTTAATCAATGTTAACTATTTTTCGTTATAACAAAATGTAGGGTTGGATCTTTGAGTTTCTCTTTAAGGGTAGAGTTTCAAAAATTTAGAAGATTGAAGATATTTCTGAGTCCTCAGTGCTTCTAGGACAATATATATTTACCTTTATGACATTTACTTTTATATTTTAGACTTTATGTGTCTGTCTCCAAAGACTTTTATTCATGTCATTCATAGACGGTTTGAGACAATAATGTTAGAAAGACTTCCGCTCTTATGAAATACCTTTTGAGTTATGTTTTAAAGAAATATTGTTCCATATTTTCTAATGCCTATTTTATGAGTGAATTCTAAGGGCTTGTGTAAGATATCTTTTAGATTGAATACATCATGTTACGACTAGGGGGTGCTCTCGAGTTGTTACAATAATATATGAGATGTATGATCTTAAACAAAAGGTACACATTATAATCTTTGACATCTTTTTTTTTCTATTCCAACTCATTCTAAAATAGAAAAAAATATTTATTGTGCATTAACTGAAATTAAATATGGATGCACCGGGATAGGTAGATAGCCCTTTAATTTTACCTATATATTTTAAAATTAGTTCACTTTTCTTCATCTTAACCTTTCAGTTATAATGTAATACCCACTAACGTTTCTTTGATCATCTACTTCCTCCATTAGAAACCCCCCTCGTTTAATCATTTTTTCTCTCTCTATTTTAGCAGAAAACATTATTAGTTTCTCTTATCAGCTAATTTTTTTTACATCTAAGTAGATATCATTTTATATAGATTTAAAATGGGTGATCATGATTTGGATATAACTGCGGTTTTAAGAAGTTGTAATATTAATAAACCTGAAAATGTTGTACCTCCTAAGTTATACTTGTAGACTTCATTAAATGATGTTTGGAATTCTTTTGGTAAAATTTTTGAACCTAATATGACTAATTTTAATGTTTTTTTCATAATTTTCTCTTTAGATTTTAAAACTTCTCACAAGGAATACCAGATGATCAAGTCATAATTATGAAGCAAAATGGTAACCAACTGTTGTAGTAATATCCTATCCAACCAACTCAATTTATCCATCTAACAACTATAACACCAAAAGAATGGATTGATCTACAACAACTCGGTATAGGGGCTAACAATTATCCTAATTTCACTCTTTCCATGAAGAATCCTTTGTTTCAAACTAGAACAAGGAAACAATTACCTTCATTACATTTTATGTGTGTATGCTCAAAATTTTGATTTTAGTACTTTTTATTTAGGATGAAAATCATTCAATAAGGATTACACATGAATTATTGCAAGAGGAACATGATGAGACTGAATATTGAAGTATAACTGAAAAACTGGTCAAATACATTAGAGTCTGACTATGGGAGCCATTTATAACCGATAGAACCACCACATTAGTTATCCATGATGTCAAATGCACACACAACATTAAAGGAACCGATATACCTTGCCAGAGTTATAGAGGCGTTTATGGCGTAATCACTAAAACTAATGCCCATAGAGAGGACTTAGCCTATGCGGGTATGCAGTTCTGGCACTATGAGGGTATACTAAAACCTGGTCCACTTTGTTCTAAGCGTACTCCAAACTGAATATGTATATCTAACACACATAACTGAAACATTGAATAGCTCAAATACTACCATGAAAATCTGAGAAATAACAATGATAAACTGATAATGTAACATTCAAAAAACGATGCATGTATAATTGTTTAATTTACCTAGCATGTATCATTCATAAACTAAAAGAATCTACACAACTAGGGTTATGAGTTTCATGCAAAAAAGTAAGCAACGATTCCACAAAAACAAGATAATCTAGCAATACTCTAATAACTAAATCACAACTAATATCTAAGGTTTTACAAACTTTAGGTTTAAGCAAGATACATAAATCAAGAATCTAACTGAATTCTAGGGACCTAATCGGTGAAAGGAACCCACTAGTGAAATCCCATTACATGGTGACGAAATCTATGAAGAAATCCTTCAATTTTGGGGCAAAAATTGAAGAAAACGTGTTGCATTCTTGGAAGGGTTTTGGTCGCCTATTTCCTCCTTTTTTTTACGTTTGATGAATTTTTCTTGTAGAATATTATTATGTATAAAAATAATATACATCCATGTTTACTCTTTTTTCTTCTACTAGACATGGTGTTTTCATTATATAGCTATTCTTTCTTTAGTTAAATTTAGATTAGATCACAATTAAATATTTATAAATATACATTCTTAAGATACACCAATGTTTAAATACTAAGCGTAGACTTTAGGCTCTACAATTTACGTGCTCTTTTTATTATGAACTTTAGTTATTTTTGTCCGACTTGAATAATCATAGGTTGTGTTTTAAGTGAAGGAGAGAAACATGACTTTCTATGAATTGAATCCATAGATTCAAGGGCATGCCCTAGATCTGCTGCAAGAGAATACACACTTTCGCACATATATTAGACCCTAGTGCTACAAAGATTCTCTCTAGTCCCGTAACAAATCAAAGGTGGATTCCTTTACAGAAGAATCCATGCTTAAAGAGAATCCCTTTTTTCGCTTGGTTATGAGACTAGAGCAATATATGTGTCAATGAAGGGATTCTTTTGCTGCCGATACAGGGGTATGCCCCTGAGCCAATTTAACCAATTCCTAGTTAGTCATGTCTCTCTTTTCACACAATCACAATCAATGATGATTCAAGTCACACAAAAACAACTTAAATGTATGATAAAAAGAATGTAGGTTGTAGAGCCTAAAGATTACGATTAGTACTCATGTAGCTTAAGAATGATTATATTGTAACTAAAGACTGGATTCTTGTCTCCAAGGTCAATAAAATGTATAATGAAAACACAATCTCAAGTACAAAAGCAAAAACTAGTAAACAAGAAAATGTTAGATTATTTTTGTAGAGTGAAAAATTAAAGTTGGATTTTTCAGCAAAATGATTTTGTGTTAGTTAATTATGTAGGCTTTTTTATTACTTTTTAATGAAATTTCCATAGGTATATGATTTTAGTGGGAAAATAATAATTATATGACTATTTATGAAATTAAACACATCTTTATTTTTTTGAGGTATGTATTGATCTTAAAGTTGTCGTTTATCCATTATGAGCTAGTGGTATAAGAGTATATTAGTCTACTAGAAAATAGGGAATTCCAATAGATGGAATTTCATAGCTGAATAATAAAATTTCATGATAATATTATATAGCTATAGATTTGACCAAAAAAAACAAAATTCATGAATTTGCATGGAGCTTTTATTCATGAATTAGTTAGCGATTACAAAAAATTCCATAGCTATTTAATTTTTTTGTTGAATCGATCACTAAATTAATGATCTCTATTTGGTTCTTTCTAAAAATAAGTTCTGAAGGCATTTTATCTTAGTTAAAACAAGAAATAGTAAGATTAACAAATTTTATTCATGAATCTTTGTGTGTATTGATGGGACACGTACCACGCCCAAAGGCCTATGCCCCTTGGTTTAAACATGAGCCCTAGGATCACGAGTGACCCCAAGCTAACCCTGAACAGACATATTTTAAGCATACTAAAACAACTTAATAAAAGATACTATGCAGAAGCTTAAATCATTAGATAATTGGAAGATGGGAAATACCCGATACTGATCTGAATATATATTGAAATTCTAAGTGTTAAATGCTAAAGATAAATCTAAAACTATGTTTAAAAAAGTCTCTAACTAAATAGAGTTGTTGGGACATGTCATCATCAAAACTAAAAAAGAAATAAACATGTCCATTGTCCTTAATGTATAAGGACTCACCACTAATGTTGATGAGTACGGATTGGGAATTGATCTATGCGTGATCTAAATGTTGAGAACCTAAACCTACATCATGAACATTCAATCTTATATTAATATAATCATTCTCGAGCTACATTAATGTTTAAATACTAATCCTAGACCTAATACTCTACACTCTACATTGTATTTTTATCATTAAGTTTAGTTATTTTTGGTCTGACTTGAATCATCATAGGTTGTGTTTTAAGTGAAGGAGAGAGAGATGACTTTCTACTCCCTTGTGCAAGAGAAAATTCTCTCTAGTCTCATAACAAATAAAAGGAGGATTCATGGTCATTATAATTCATACTTCAAGAGAATCCCTTTTTTCTCTTGGTTACGTGACTAGATCAATATATTTGTCAAATAGCAGATTCTCTTTCAGTGGATACGGAGCGTACCCCTGAGCATATTGATCCAATTCCTATTAAGTCATGTCTCTCTCTTTCACATAAGTGAAAATTTATGATTATTCAAGTCAGATAAAAATAACCTAAATTCATGATAAAAAGAACATGCAGGGTGTAGAGCCTAAAGTTTAGGATTAGTACTTAAACATTAACGTAGCTTAAGAATTGCTATATGTAACTATAAAATTAGATTGCAGTCTTTTAGGTCAATTTAATGATATAATGAAAACACAGTCTCATGTAGACAAGTAAAACTGAGTAAACAAAAACAGTAAGATTATTTATGAAGAGTGAAAAATTAAAGTTGGATTTTTTGGCTACATGATTTTGTGTAAGTAAATTAGGTAGGCATTTTCTGATTACATTTTCACGAAATTTCCATAGTTATATGATCTTAGTTGGAAGGTCATAATTATATAAAAATTTATGAAATTAACCACATCTTTGTTTTTTTCGAGTATATATTGATCTTAAAGTTCTCGTTCATCCTTTGATGAGATATTGGTCTAAGAGTGTATCTAAGAAAGTCTCTAACTAATTCGATTTGTTGGGACATGTCCCAGGAAAAAGTGAAACTGAAATAAAAGATTAAAATGGAAAACATGTCTATTGTCCTCAAAGTGTGAGGACAAACCCCTAATGCTGCTGAGTATGGATCGGGAACCAAATATATGTGTGATCGGAATGCTGAGTACCTTATCATGAATCATGAAAGGATATAGCTCTTAGTATGCGTCAGTACTTGGAATTTACGGAGAATGCGAGATAAGAATATAACTGAAAATATATGTAAGTTGAATAAGGATAACTGAGAAATGACATATCTGAACATAATGTAAATACTGAAATACATTGAAATGAACTGATCTGAATTTATTTAGGAAGTACTAATTATTAAAAAGCTTAGACTAAATACTAAAATATTGAAAACCTAGTAAAATGCACTAGAGTCTGATTGTGGGAGCTACTAATAACCGACATCAAATAACATGAGCTAAACTTAGAGTCCGATGTATGCTCCCCATTGAGAGGACCTAATATAATTTTCCATTCTAGAGTATAAAGGCATTGCTCGTATGATGGCTAAATTTGATACAAATGATGGGATTTATACTCCTACAGGGGCACGTAGTTTTTTGACTATGAGGGTTCGCTGAACCCTAATCTAACTCAATGCTAAGGCTACTCCAAATTGTAATGTGTATGACACGATATAACTAAATTGTTGGAAATTAGAATTCAACATTTAAGTACTGACAATGAACATTCAAAATCTGAGGCATGCTTAATTGTTCAACTGAACTAGCAATTGTTATTGATAAACTAAGAGAATCTACAATAGTATGGTTCTAAATTTCATGCAAATAACTAATCAACAATTTCATGAAAAAACATGATAATCTTATTAGGAACATCATAAAAGTTATATCATAATAATTCTTCAAGGTTTTAGAAACTCTAGATCTAAACAAGATATCAAGGATCAATAATCTGACTGAATTCTAAGGACCTAGTGGATGAAAAGAACGTATTAGTTCAATCCCACATACCAGTGATGAAATCTATGGAGAAATACTTCAATTTTGGGATGGAACTGAAGAAAACCTCCTACTTTTTCTTAAGAGGAAATTGTCTAATATTCTCTTCTTTTGCTCTAAGTTTGATTAACTTAGGTTAAAAGTGAAAATATTGCAAAAGTATATTTTTATTCATAGATTTTGTGCAAATGTCATATCCTGGGAGCACCCCCTTGACGTAACCGGCGTCGTCGTCCTCTTTGAGCACAAAGATTACCCTTTTACCCCATATCATTACATTTATAGGTTAAAATACGGAAATTTTCAAAAAATTTCATTACTAGTACATGGAGGTTTACATAGACCTCTACATACACATAATAGTTATATCGAGCATACATTGACCATTCATATAGGCAGATTATTTAGTCTTCTAATTTAATTACACGTATATATATATATATATATATATATATATATATATATATATATATATATATATCCACGTATAGGTCATACAATCTTTAGAACTCAAAGAAAATTAAAGAACATAAGAGTCTTAAAAACTAAAACAACTTTAGAATGTTGATATTGGCATTGCCCTCGTAATATGAGGACCTACGCAACTTGGATGAATGAGAGTTCCATGTCTTCCTTCAAAGACGTCACAAAATCCTTTCAATGACCGAACTTAATATGTTTAGGAAAAGGGAGAAAATGGGGTAAGTACACCACTTGTACTAAGTATGAGACCATATGCAAACATATCATGAAATCATGATAAGAAATGGGGAAATTCATAAAGGTATGAAATTTACTTTGAAAAGCCTTATGCACATTCAAGAAAACCATACCAATAAATAAAACATACTCATTAAATCATAAGCATGTACATCACAAGACCAACAAAACAGATTCTAGTCAAGGCAGCATGCACATCACATAATTGAATACATAGTCAAAGTAACTCCTTAATCCAGTTATAATAGCACAAGCATGAATAAGAGTATATTTCAACATAATTAAAGCAGGACCATTATTCATCACCCTTTTTAATACACTTGTGAAATGACTAAGGAAAGTTCTATAACCTTACCTAATCAAGTAAACCTAGCAAGAACCATAACCAATGTCCAACTTCACATAATATAACATTAAGAGTACATAATATCATACTTTAGCAATAGAGTCCAAGTACATGGTCATTATAGTAAATGAACATCACATAGTGTCATTTACATGTAAGATTATCATTTACATATTATTTACATTTATAAGCATATACATACATAAGAACATTCTCGTATATCTTCCCTAGGCTAACTAGTGCAATATATAGGTAGAGTCCCATACCCTGTCTAGACTAAGCTAAACCCCTTAGGTGATCTTAGTTAGAGTTCAATCCTTTAGTTCATTTTAGCTATCGGGAACAACTTTCCTTAACCGACATAGATCACATGAGCTAATGTGGAATCCGGTGTCATGGAATACTAGACCAAAACAACGCATACTACTTACCATGGTATTACCAAAACATGAATATAGCAACTTCGTGGATCCACTAGCTAGTATTCCTATGGGGGGCAACATTGATAAAGAACTAGGAGATATAGTTAGGACCCTCCTTGTTATTCATGCATTGGAGTCTCAAATCTCAAGAGTACATTAGTGATCCTACCTTTTCCATGTGGGAAAGGACACTCCTCACTCTAGTTCACTCAGTGCTAAGTTAGAGTCCCTTTTTGAAATTTCTTTAGTACCTTTATTAATAATCATAGCTTAATGTAGGTCATAGTTCTATCAATTATATAAACATCATCATCATAGCTCAATAACAATTCCATAAGTATTGTCATTTCATTACAATCCATATAAGTGAGCTAAGCACTTTAACATATTCACATCATGATAAGACACATTGGTAAGTTATCACCATCCTTATATTATTTAAATCTTAGACAACACCTCACAAACCATAGTCAAGACATTTCAATTTAACATCATACCTACCCTATCAATCTTAACATCATACATTCTTTAGTACCACATCATCACTTAACCACAATTAACCATAATTGAAGTAAAGAGTAGGGATCACAAGACATACCAAGCCTTCTTCATAATTTAACATCAAGTTCTTACCATCAGCACTTAACTAAAACCAATAAGGGTGTAATATCATCAAACAACAATAACCAACATGATAACAACGTTAATTGAATAAATACATCACAATCGATCTGTAGTTCAAAGTTTAAGATAAGAGACTTAGGTCAAAGTCATAATATAGATCAATTACTCAAGAAATAGCATGATAGGACTATAATTCACCCTAATATATTCATAATTGATACAATATCATCATCTACTAGTAATTCAACCATTAACAAATTCAATTGAACTAATACTACATAATTCATATCAAGATCATAACATAAGGTTAAGGGGAATAGGTCATCTTCTACAAACTAGACCAATACATCAAGAATTAACATAATTAAGTTAAAATACATGTTAATATATTCATAATATCCAAAATAAATCGTAAACAAATCAATTCACGAAATAAATTTTGAGATTGGAAAAGACCCACTTGGAAACCCAATGTTTGAAGTCAATTTGATGAAACCCTTTGAGAAAAGAGGTCTAAAAGGTGAAAGGAATATCATACCATACAAATTGATGAAGAAATTCTTCCCTTTTCAGCCCTTGAACCCACCCCCATCTTGGCCTTCAATGGAGTTCTTCAACTACAGAGAGAAAGAAGAGAACAGGTAGAGAATTTGCGTTTGTAAATTATCAGAGGTTAGGTTAGTCTAATTAGGTTAGGGTCCTTATATATGTTCTTAACTAACTTAATTAGGCTTCCAGAAACCATTAACTAATTAGGTCAGCAATTCAAAAGGCATGGTTTTGTTGAAGGATAATTATGAACGACAGTAAAAGTAGTGATACAAAAGGCGACTTGTTCTTGAAGGTTATTTATATACGGCAGAGATCAGTACCCATTATTGATTTTCTTAAACAACAATTAAGTTTATTTGTAACTTGTCTTCTATATCTGTCGGCAGAACATACATGTAGGGGAAGAAAAGTGGAAAACCGTGAAATTATGAAGAAATTGGGATATTTAGTAGGAATTTGCAGTGGGGTTTGTGTATGGCTTTGTAACGACTTGTTTAGTCGTTTCGAGCAACAGAATTGTCCTTGATAAAAACTGACTGGGTCGACGGATCACGCGACGAACCTTCATGGTCACGACGGAACATGACGGACTCCTTCGTCCCAAACGTGTGTAATTCTCTTGCTGCTCTCCTCATTACCCTCGAAGACAGGTGGGGCGAACCGTCATAGGCACGACGGTCCGTCGAGAGTCTTCGTGCCAAAACACTTAAACTCTGAAATCTGGGTACGGGGATCAACTCTCTGAACTTCGTGACGAAACTGCAGCACGGACCGTCGTAGATATGACGGACCGTCACAGACCTTTTTACTGAATTTAACTCTCTGAACTCTGTGACGGACTTACAGGACAGACCGTCGCAGGTACGAAGGACCTTCACGAGTTGCATACCCTCGACTGGGTCACATTTCTTCTAAAAGTTTTTAAGGGGTGTTTTGGACTATTCATGCTTATAATTAGGAAATTAGTGGGGTAAGTTAAATAATTTAATTACTTGAGGGTTAAAGGAGATAACCTTGAAATAAATAGTGGTTTACTATTATCATCTTTTATAATTAATTATATGATAATTAGGGTAAAAGAAAAAGATTCTGAAGAAGAAAAATAAAAGAGAGAGGGAGAACGAGCGAGAAAAGGGAGAAGTGAAGAGGAAAGCAAAGGCATTGAGAAGTAGCTTGCTTGATCACGATTATTCGGTGGAGGTAGGTTATGGTTTATGCTATCCCATAGTAAACTCTAAATAGCGATTGATATGTATTGTGTGGTATTGTAATGTCTTCTATATGCTTAATTGTGTGGTTGCATGATGTGATTATGTAATTGTGATGGGTTAGAATGATGAGGCTGTTGAATCTTGAACCTTAAATCCTCTTTATTAATGATGATGCCTTGACATAAAAGAATGCTTGATGAACAAAAATAATGAGATTAATGGATTCGGTGTCACATTCCGACACGTAGTATTAGGGGATCGGGTGTCACGTACCGACACGTAGTATTAGGGGATCGGGTGTCATTTACCGACACGTATTATTAGGGGATCGGAGTTTCACGGTCCGACACGTAGTATTAGGGGATCGGGTGTCACGTACCAAACACGTAGTATTAGGGGATCGCGTGTCACATACCGAACACGTAGTATTAGGGGATCGGGTGTCATGTGCCGACACGTAGTATTAGGGGATCGGAGTGTCACGTTCCGACACGTAGTAGTAGGATAAGTGTGGGTGGCACTCGCGGCTCGTTTTGGGACAAACTTGGTATCAGAGCATTTCTCATCACACAAGAACGAGTCTAGTACAGTCTTGAGGAACGGTAGGGGGACGCCTTTACTTTTCTTTGAGAGGCTATAAGACTTTAGGAAAATTCCATTCTTTCTTTCTTTCGTGCTATTACTTGGGTCCAATTAATATCTAGGTGATACAAATATGTATGTGACATCCTCACTCTATTTCGCAGATGGTTAGAACTAGAGCAACAACTGTGCCAACACCAACACCGGCAAGACAGGATGCGTCTGAGCCATGTTGCTCGAAGAGGAGCAGTGGCAAGAGGCCATGGTAGAGGTCGCGGGAGGACGTCCTCTAGAGGTAGAGGACAAACACCTGGTCCAGCTAGTTCTAGGGCGGTGACTCCTCCACCGACTAACAAGGTAGTAAGAGAGGGGGAGGAAGGAGAAAATGAGTAAGTACAAGATGAGGAATTACCACCCCAACCCACACTAGAGATGATTAACCAGGTTCTTGCTTATCTTCGCGGGTTATCTGATCAGGGCCAGACACCTCCAGTGTTTTCTGCACCAGCACCTCAGGTTCCGGGAGTACAACATGCAGCTGTTGTGGCTCCCCGCATGGATGCCTCATTGGAAGTAGGCACGTTTCCTCGATTGACTACAGGGCTTATAATGACAAGTGATCAGCATGAACTTTTCACTAAATTCTTGAAGTTGAAACCTCCAGTCTTCAAGGGTGCTGAATCTGAGGATGCCTATGATTTTCTGGTTGATTGTCATGAGCTGCTACATAACATGGGCATAGTAGAACGATTTGGCATGGAGTTTGTGACCTATCAGTTTCAGGGGAACGCCAAAATGTGGTGGCGGTCATATGTCGAGTGTCAACGAGCACAGGCACAACCTATGACTTGGGTATCATTCTCTAGCTTATTTATGGAGAATTATATACCCCGACTTTGAGGGATAGGAGGAGAGATGAGTTCCTGATCCTAGAGCAAGGCAGGATGTCGGTTACTGCTTATGAGGCTAAGTTTCGTGCACTATCAAAGTATGCCACCCAGCTTTGCTTCAGTCCACAAGAGAGGATTCGCCATTTTATGAAGGGATTGAGGTCAGATTTGCAGATTCCAGCCTTACAGGTAGCTGCTGCAGCAAAATTCTTTCAAAAAGTGGTTGATTTTGTGATTGAGGTGGAGGGGGTGAAGCCAGGCGACTTCACCATGGACTCGACATCTATGAAGTTTCGTAAGGGAGGTGAGTTTAGTGGTTCTTACTCCAGAGAGCAGAGTTCAAGAAGTTACCCAGCCCGACCCATTAAGTCTTCACTATAGGCTGTAGCTGGGGGTCCATCGCAGACCAGCCAACATTCCTTTGAATTTGGAGGTTATCCCCAGAGTTCGTCGTTCTCACAGGGACCTATGCTTGACGCCAGAGAGTTTTATGAATGTGGAGAGACTGGACATATTAGGAGGTATTGTCCGAAACAGAGTAATAGACCCCCAATAGTCCGAGGTAGAGGTGGTCATGGAAGAGGCCGCCATTCTGGAGGACATGGTGTCCAAGGTAATGGTGGTCATCAAATCAGCCGGGGTGGCGGGCAAGCTAGAGTTATTGTAATGCAACATGGTAGGGGCAACGGGCAGGCAGGTGATGGGCCCATTGTTATGCTTTCCCCGGGAGGTTTGAAGCAGAGACATCTGATGCTGTTATCACAGGTAATCATTTGGTTTGTGATTGCATGACTTCTGTATTATTTGATCTTGGATCAACATTTTCATATGTATCTTCTTGATTTGCTACTGGTCTTGATTTACTTTGTGAATTGCTTGACATGCCTATTCGTGTCTCTACCCCTGTGGGTGAGTCTGTGATAGTTGAGAAGGTGTATAGGTCTTGTCTTGTGACTTTTGTGGGGAGCAATACTCATGTAGACTTGATTACTCTTGAGATGGTTGATTTCGATGTAATTCTGGGTATGACTTGGCTTTCTCCAATTTTGCAATCTTAGATTGTAATGCTAAAACTGTGACATTGGATAAGCCTGGGACAAATCCGCTAGTGTGGGAGGGTAACTATACTTCCACCCCAGTTCGTATCATCTCCTTTCTTCGTGCTAAGAGAATGGTTAGTAAGGGTTGTCTCGATTTCTTGGCACATCTCAGGGATGATACTTCCCAAGTACCTTCGATTGAGTCTGTTTCGATAGTCTGTGAGTTTCTGGATGTGTTTCCTGCACACCTTCCTGGTATGCCACCGGATAGGGATATTGATTTTTGTATTGATCTGGAGCCGGGTACTCACCCCATTTCCATACCCCCTTATAGAATGGCTCCAGCAGAGTTAAGGGAGTTAAAGGTCCAACTTCAGGAGTTGTTAGGTAAAGGCTTTATTAGACCAAGTGCATCCCCTTGGGGTGCTCCTGTTTATTTGTGAAGAAGAAGGATGGAAGTTTTCGGATGTTCATAGACTACAGGCAGTTGAATAAGGAAACTGTTAAGAACAAGTATCCCCTTCCTCGCATTGATGATTTCTTCGATCAGTTACAAGGTGCTTGTACCTTCTCAAAAATCGAATTGAGATCTAGTTATCATCAATTGAAAATACAGGCAGCAGATGTGCCAAAGACTGCTTTTCGAACCAGGTATGGGCATTATGAATTCTTAGTAATGTCTTTTGGGCTTACGAATGCCCCTGCTACTTTCATGAGCCTGATGAACGGGATTTTTAAGCCATATCTGCATCTCTTTGACATTGTGTTTATTGATGATATACTGATATACTCAAAGAGCAGGAAAGAACATGAGGAGCATTTGATAATTGTATTGGAAGTGTTGAGGGAGAAAAGGTTTTATGCAAAATTCTCCAACTGTGAGTTTTGGCTAGATTCCGTGTCCTTCTTGCGGCACGTTGTTTCTAAGGATGGAGTGATGGTGGATCCTTCTAAGATTGAAGCGGTAAAGAGTTGGGTAAGACCTACTAATGTTACAAAGGTAAGGAGCTTTGTTGGTTTAGCTAGCTACTACCGTCGATTTGTCAAGGGATTTTCTTCTGTTGCTTCCCAATTGATAAATTTGACTAAGCAGAGTGTTCCATTTTTATGGTCGGACGAATGTGAAGAAAGTTTTCAGAAACTCAAGACCTTGTTTACTACTGCACCAGTTCTTACCTTGCCAGTTGAAGGTAAGAATTTCATTGTTTATTGTGATGCATCTTATTCTGGGTTGGGTGCAGTGCTATTGCAAGAGAGGAATGTAATTGCTTATGCCTCAAGGCAACTAAAAGTGCATGACCGTAACTATCCGACCCATGATTTGGAGTTGGCTGCAGTCTTGTTTGCATTAAAGCAATGGAGACATTATCTATATGGGGTTATGTGTGAAGCCTACACAGATCATCGTAGTTTACAGTATGTCTTTACTCAGAAAGATTTGAATTTGAGGCAGAGGAGGTGGATGGAACTACTGAAGGACTATGATATCATTATTTTATATCACCAACGAAAAGCTAATGTTGTGGCAGATGCTTTAAGTAGAAAAGCAGGGAGCATGGGAAGTCTAGCTCATTTACAGGTTTCTAGACGCCCATTGGCTAAGAGGTTCAGACTCTGGCTAATGACTTTATGAGGCTGGAAGTACTAGAGAAGGGAGGATTGTTGGCCTGTGTGGAGGCAAGATCTTCGTTTCTTGACTAGATTAAGGGAAGGCAGTTTGTTGATGAGAAGCTGAGTCGGATTCGGGAGATGGTATTACGAGGAGAGGCTAAAGAGGAAAAAATCGATGAGGAAGGCGTTTTGAGAATTAAGGGGAGGTTATGTGTGCCCCGTGTTGATGATTTGATTCACACCATTCTTACAGAGGCTCATAGTTCAAGGTATTCTATACATCCTGGTACAACTAAGATATATTGCGACCTAAAGCAACATTTCTGGTGTAGTAGGATGAAGCGTGACATTGCTGGTTTTGTTGCTTAATGTCCGAATTGTCAGCAGGTAAAGTATGAACACCAAGGCCCGGAGGAACACTTCAGAGAATGCACATTCGTGAAGGGAAGTGGGAAAGAATTGCAATGGACTTCGTGGTTGGTCTTCCAATGACATTGGGTAAGTTTGATTCTATTTGGGTAATTGTTGAAAGATTAACTAAGTCATCTCACTTCATTCCTGTTAAGGTGACTTACAATGTAGAGAAGTTAGCCAAACTCTATATCTCAGTAATTGTTCGATTGCATGGAGTTCCACTTTCCATCATATAAGATAGAGGTATGCAATTTACTTTTATGTTTTGGAGAACATTGCATGCAGAATTAGGTACTAGGTTGGATCTTAGTACTGCATTTCACCCTTAGACCGATGGTCAGTTTGAGCGAACGATTAAGGTGTTGAAGGATATGCTTCGTGCATGTGTGATAGAATTTGGTGGTCATTTGGGATAACTTCTTACCCTTAGAAGAGTTTTCATACAATAATAGTTATCACTCAAGTATTGATATGGCCCCATTTGAGGAACTGTATGGGAGGAGATGTAGGTCTCCCATTTGTTGGTTTGATGCATTTGAGGTAAGACCATGGGGTACCGATCTCTTGAGGAATCATTAGAGAAAGTCAAATTCATTCAAGAAAATATTTTAGCGGCTCAAAGTAGGCAGAAGGAATATGCTGATCGAAAGGTTAGAGACTTGGATTTCATAGAGGGTGAACAAGTCTTGCTTAAAGTTTCACCCATGAAAGGGGTGATGCGGTTTGGTAAGCGAGGTAAGCTCAGTACGAGGTATATTGGTCCATTTGAAGTTCTGAAGCGCGTGGGGGAGGTGTCTTATGAATTTGGCATTACCTCCAGGACTCTCAGGAGTGCACCCGATATTTCATGTGTCTATGCTGAAAAGCTACCATGGGGATGGAAACTACATTATTCGTTGGGATTCAGTTCTTCTTGATGAGAATTTGTCTTATGAGGAGGATCCTGTTGTTATTTTAGATAGAGAAATCTGCAAGTTGATATCAAGGGAGATTGCATCCATCAAGGTTCAATGGAAGAATCGTCCAGTTGAAGAGTCACTTGGGAGAAGGAGGCTAATATGCAAGAAAGATACCCACACCTTTTTACAGATTCAGGTACTCTTTCTCGCTCTTTTTTTCCTTCTTCTGATCATTCGAGGACCAACGATGGGTAAATTGGTATCTATTGTAACGACCTCTTTAGTCGTTTCGAGCAACAGAATTATCCTTGATAAAAAATGACTAGGTCGATGGATCACGCGACGAATCGTCATGGTCACGACGGACCGTGACATACTCCGTCTTCCCACACTTGTGTAATTCTCCTGCTGCTCTCCTCATTACCTCAACGACAGGTAGGACGAACCGTCATAGCCACGACGGTCCATCGGGGTCTTCGTACCAAAACACTTAAACTCTGAAATCTGGGTACGGGGATCAACTCTCTGAACTTCGCGACGGAACTGCAGCACGGACCATCGTAGATACGACGGACCGCCACAGACCCTTTTACTGAATTTAACTCTCTGAACTCTGTGACGGACTAGCAGGATGGACCGTCGCAGGTATGACGGACCGTCACAGGTACGACAGACCGTCAGGAGTTGCGTAACCTCGACTGGGTCGGATTTCTGCTAAAAGTTTTTAAGGGGTGTTTTGGACTATTCATGCTTATAATTAGGAAATTAGTGGGGTAAGTTTAATAATTTAATTACTTGGGGGTTAAAAGAGATAACCTTGAAATAAATAGTGGGTTACTTTTATCATCTTTTAGAATTAATTATATGATAATTAGGATAAAAGAAAAAGAGTCTGAAGAAGAAAAATAAAAAAACAGAGAGAGGGAGAACGAGCGAGAAAAGGGAGAAGTGAAGAGGAAAGCAAAGGCATTGAGAAGTAGCTTGCTTGATCACGATTCTTCAGTGGAGGTAGGTTATGGTTTATGCTATTCCATAGTAAACTCTAAATAGTGTTTGATATGTATTGGGTGGTATTGTAAAGTCTTCTATATGCTTAATTGTGTGGTTGCATGATGTGATTATGTAATTGTGATGGGTTAGAATGATGAGGCTGTTGAATCTTGAACCTTAAATCCTCTGTATTAATAATGATGCCTTGACATAAAAGAAGGCTTGATGAACTAAAATAATGAGATTAATGGATCGGGTGTCACGTTCCGACACGTAGTATAAGGAGATCGGGTGTCACGTACCGACACGTAGTATTAGGGGATCGGGTGTCACGTACCGACACGTAGTATTAGGGGATCGGAGTGTCACGTTCCGACACGTAGTAGTAGGGGATCGGAGTGTCACGTTCCGACACAAGAAGGATAAAGAGAATGAATCTTGAATTATGTTAATATACTCAAATTTAAAGAACCTATTTCCCAAATGAGTATGGAGTGGAGGCTTGAGTCCTCATAAGTGTGCTTGGTGTTGTGGCCAATGGTTCTTGTACTTGTTGTTGTCACATGTTGAGTATTGTAGCTGATTTTATATTATTATTCGATATATATTGCTTTCTATTTTCAGTTGGCCGATGATACTTACTCAGTACGTGTTCCTTGTACTGACCCCTACTTGTATTTTTCTCTTTGTTATTTGTGGATTGCAGCAAACGTGCCATCGACTTCGACTCGTCCGCAACTCTAGCCAGTCTCCAGCATATCAGATTTCAGGGTGAGCTATTATTCCTAGCTCGGACTGGATTCTCTCCTTCACGTCTTGATGTCTTGAAGTTCGAACATGGACCATTTCTTTTACTTACGTTAGCTTCTTAAATACTCTTAGATTTAGAATTTTTGAGGATA
>JAKWIY010001623.1:0-17650 GCA_027704805.1 Solanum corneliomulleri | reverse complement strand
TGGAGGTTGTCTATGTGATTGGTAGACACAAGGGTATGTGTTGGGCTTTGTGGAGGCTTGTGAGCCGGCCCACCCATCACTGAAACCCTAGGTTAACATTTGGTTTTCCTATAAATATGATCCTTGTATTTGTAATTCTGAAGTAAGCACAAGTGAAATAAAATTCTCCTGTTACAGTCGTGGAGTAGGGAACCGAACCACGTTAAATTCTTGTGTGTCCCGTTGTGTTTCCGTTTCTCTTTTCTCTAGATTATTTGTTGTGTTGTGTGTTTAATTCCCAACAATTGGTATCAGAGCGAGGTTTCAACAACATTGTAACACAAACTGTGAGAATTGTCACCTAGGGTTCTTGTGTGAAGAACCGTGTGCAGGGAGGTAGCCGCTGTTACCGTGTGGGTAACCTCAAGCAGCAGCCGGCTAGGAGAACCGCGCAGGGTGCGAACAGCCGTCGTCCGTGTACTGTCCGTCGCGCCGTTCCGTTGGCCGCCGCGTCGAGGAGCCTCAGATCCAGCCGCGAGCGTCCAGATCGTGAGCATCGTCCAAATCGCCGCCCGCTGTCTGTAGACGCCGTTAAGGGAATGGCCGAAGTTGTATCGAGTATCTCATTTAGTCCTTTGAGATGGCAGAAGATGGGAAGTTCCGAATTGAGAAGTTCGATGGTACAGATTTCAGTTGGTGGAAGATGCAGATTGAAGATTTGCTGGTTCAGAAAGATTTGGACGTAGTGTTGGGTTACAAGCAAGGAAAATTGTCTGATGCAGAGTGGGCAGTTTGGATCGGAAAGCTATGTCAGTTATCCGACTCTCGTTGACCAAGAATGTTGCTTCAACATTCTTAAGGAAAAGACAGCGAAAGGCATCTTGGAAGCCTTGTCTAACATGTACGAGAAGCCATCTGCAGCAAACAAAATTTTTCTGATTAGACAGTTGGTGAACACAAAGATGAAGGAAGGCAGTTCAGTTACCGAGCACACAACTCATTGAATTCGATCTTAGCCAGACTTTTGTCAGTTGCATTAAGTTCGATGATGAAGTTCAAGCTTTACTACTGTTATCATCATTGCCTGACAGTTGGTCCGGAACGGTTACACAACAGTTGCCAGTTCAGTGGGACCTAATGGATTCACCTTTGAGAAGATTCGTGATCTCGTTCTTGGCGAGGATGGCAGAAGAAGGAGTTCTGGAGAATCATCAGGTGATATTTAAACGTCGTCAGAGCAGAGGAAAATAACAGAGGTAGTGGGAGCAGGAACCGAAGAAGGAGTCAGTCGAAGGCTCGGACGGCTCAGGTGTAACATGTTGGAACTGCAAGGAGGTGGGGCATTTCAGGAATCAATGCCAGAAAGACAAACAAGTCAACATTGCAGAGAAGACAGCGCCAACGAGGATTTGTTTATCTGTTGCGCGGAGAGCAATGTGGATTCCTGGGTCATGGATTCTGGTGCTTCTTTTCACGCTACCCACAGCAGTGAAGCATTGCAGAATCTGGTTATTGGAGACTTTGGAAAGGTAAGGCTTGCAGACGATAGAGCTCTTGATGTTACGGGCATGGGTGACATGGTGCTGAAGACGCCAGTCGGTTTCTGGACCTTGAAGGATGTCAGAGTTGTTCCAAGCTTGACGAAAAGTTTGATTTCTGTTAGGCAGTTGGATGAACAGGGACATCATGTGAAGTTCGGAAATGGGCAGTGGAAGGTCGTGAGGGGCAATCTTGTCATGGCTCGTGGAACAAAAAGAGGATCGTTGTATATTGTCGGATTACCGTCTGAGGGAGTGACCGTCCCAGTTCAGAAGAAAAACAAAGTCCGGTTCACAGAATCTCGTGGGCAGAAGAAGGTTGTCTTTGTAAGCAAGAAGAAACCCAGAGCCACAGGTCAGATTCAGGATGAACGAGCAAGGAAAGTTTCAGGAAGACCAGTCAGAGGCGTTTTGTGGCAGTGGGAGCACCGGCGTGCTTCAGCCAAGACTCCTAGAAGACAGTGGTCAAGAGAACCAGTATTCCAGCTGTTGATACGTCTCCAGAAAATTTCTTGCTGAGTATGGAGAGTGTTTGTTCTCAGGGAGTTCTAGGATCCGGCAGTTCGTGTCTCAAGTGGGAGCCGGTAGGGACCGAGGACGAGTCAAGGGCAGTTTCAGCCGTGACTGATGTGTTGAAGCTTCGGGAGCTTCAACGGGCCTTTCAGTTGACTGATGAGAAGGCCGCTGTAGCAAGAGAGAGTTGAAAAAGATTACTAGACATACAAGTGTTCTAAGTGGATGACAGTTGAAATTCTTCAAGCCTCCAAGTGGGAGATTGTTGGGCTTTGTGGAGGCTTGTGAGCGGCCCGACCCATCACTGAAACCCTAGGTTAACCATTTGGTTTCCTATAAATATGATCCTTGTATTTGTAATTCTGAAGTAGCACAAGTGAAATAAAATTCTCCTGTTACAGTCGTGGAGTAGGGAAACCGAACCACGTTAAATTCTTGTGTGTCCCGTTTGTGTTCCGTTTCTCTTTTCTCTAGATTATTTGTGTGTGTTGTGTGTTTAATTCCCAACATTATGCACTATCATTTTGAGTGAGGTTGATCTCAATTGGCAACTTGTCCTTCATGTTAGGCAACCAACAAGGTATATTTTGCACTTTTTTTTTTTTTTTTTGCATTTTGGCAATTCTTTCAAATATAAGTCCTTGCCTTGTCCCTTTGCCTTCCAAAGTTCCAATCATCAACGTTTTATCAAATTAAGAAAAAAAATTCGACATTAAGGGTGCTAATTAAAGAGCTAAATATATCTCAAATAAGTGCAAATTAACCACTCATCATGTAGTAATACTGAATAATGCATTAGAAGACTTAATTAAAAATAATCAATCACCATAGAATGAAAACTTTAAAATGAAGACTTAATTAACAAAAATCAACTAAATTTTAATGAAACCTCATAAAGATCATATCGAAACTCTAACTTGAAACACAAAATTTGAGATTGACAAATTGTAATCATTGGGCACCCCATGGTAGAATGGTTTGCATGTGTTAACATGCACATACCTTTCGACGTTAAGCCTACAAACATTGGAGAATTAATTAACTTGAATTGACCCTAGATTCTTTTTCTTTGCTAGAATTTAGAGAATTTGGGGAGGATGATTTTTGTTAGGTTTCTTGGGATTTAGGAGAGTGGGGTTTTAGTGGGTAACTAGAACTGTAGAGACTTGAATAGGTATTTGGATGAAGGTCAAAATAACTGAGTTTTTCTTAAAAACGATTAAAAAAATACTCAAAAACCCCTTGAGTAATTGTTGAACTATACCTATAATTCCAACTTATGGACGTTTAAACCTTCTACAGGCAGTACTGTAAACCCGTAGACAAAGTAATGGGACCATGAAATCACTTATGATTTGATGGGACCCTTCTACGGTCTGTAGGATTTCCTACTTTCCGTAGACCCTAACTGTAGGACTTTCTTTAACACAAAAATTTTACTAAGTGATGGATGTACCTACAAATGACACGTAGAACACTTGATAGACCGTACTGATGAATTTTCAAAATAGGTAATGGTACTTGATTTAAGAATAAAAATTGCTTCTTCTTAGGGTTTCCATCTACGACTCATAGAAGTTTCTGCGGTTTGACTGTAGCCCAAGAAGTCCTTTCTTCCATTTCCAATATCTAAGGTGTTATGATATCTCAATTTTGGAAAAGTATTTCCTTGAATGGAACTGTAGGCAACACAATAAGGGTAGGGGAAGATATCTAAAACCCCCCAAAGAATACCACTTTATCAAAAGAAAAAAACCAAGGAGAAATATCAACTCCAAGCCAAAACATATTCAAAGCGTCATTTTGATAAGTTATACATACAAATCATATTCCAATGCACAAAACCATGAAGTTATCAATCAAGATAATTAATTTTTTCAAGATTCAAATTTCATGGGCATTAGTTATCTTTCTATCCTTTTGAACAACCTTTCCAATAATCTCTTTTATAAGGAAAAAAGTAAATTATTGTAGTTTTTTAAAACATTTCTATAGATATTAAATGAATTGACATTATCACATATTTTAAGAATTCTAATATATAATTATTTATTTAAATATCTTGGCATCTAATTGGTTTTATCTTTTACATAATTTTTCATATTATATTTTATATGATAATTGTCTTGTTAAAATTGATTGATATGTTTATGTAGCGACTAAACATCAGTTTTATATTTTACTTTGGTATATGAGAATTATAGAATTTAATCATTTTATGGTTGGAATAACTCCTTGTTTAAATAGATTTATGAGAAAAATTTTGATGATAAATATGAGTTATAAATAGATTAAGACTTTTAAAATATGTACAGTGCAACATCATAAATAATTTTTTTTAGAGACAATCTACTTGTCTGGGGACAAATGTTCACCACTTCTCATTATTATTAATTTGTTACTCCAACGAAAACTTATAGCACATAAAATTCATTCATCATTAAACTGTGCGAGAAGGTTCTTTTGGATGCTTCATTAATGAAATTTTGACTTTTTCAAGAATTTTTACGTATGATACTAGACTCATTTTAAAAAAAAATACTCTCGATCATTTAAAAAATAAAAAAGGCATAACACATATATTGTACCCTAAACTTTGCTTCAAATTTTAATTTTGACCTCCAATTTTCATAATGCACAAACAGACACTTTAACTACCAAACTTTTAAATAAATAAGCACATGAGTGCTACATGGCACAATACACAAGGATAAAAAATGATATGTAGGATGACATGTAGGACACGTGTGTCTATTTGTTCAACTTTATACAAGTTTAAGTATCTATTTGTGCACGTCCAAAGTCGAAGGTCATCAATGTGATTTGAACAAAAGTTAAAGGGCACATTTATGTATTATGCCAATAAAACAAATTCTAACCTAGATAATTCATACGCTCAACAATGACTTGGGACATGAAGGATAGCAAATCTATGTTAGTAGACATATCTTTTGTAGATTAAGATATTTAGTTTTATTTACAGTAGGTTTTGTTTCATATTCTTCAAATTAAGCTTGACGAAAATAATCACAACTTACAACAAAAATATTTAGAAGAGCCGAATGAAAAGGAAGAAAAGGAAAACATTAAAACGACGAAAATCATTATCATAGTCAGATTATATACATACCAAACAAAAAAATCAACACAATTGTAAGGAGACAAAAAAAGGGCGGAAAAATATACATTAAAGGGAGTAAACTATGAGATGTTGAATAATGATAACAAATAATTTTAACAAAAGAAGTTCCTTTTTTTGAAATAAGATACCTTTAAAAATTGACTAACACTTGAATAAACATTCAATAGTTAAAGTAATAATAATCTGCAGTAATAAAATTTCGTAAAAAAACATAATAAAAACAAAAATTATGGGCATGGAAAGTTATTAACTCTCAGATATTTTCTGAAGAACACAGAATTACATCCATGTATATGAAGGAATAACGTTCTGGACCAAGAAATTTGAAAGGGCTTTTTTAATGTACCTTCACAAATTTAAGTCTATAAAACTTGCTTGAATATTCAATTGATATTTGTTATTTAATATGTACTAGCAAAGACTTCTAATAATAACTTTGCATAAACATACACAACAATGTTTAAAACATAAACTCAAAAATGATTATTAATAAAACAAGAATAAACTAATCATTGTAAAAAACATACTAGGATATGCAACACTAGAATGAAACAGAATGAAAAAAATCGAGTTCATTGAATGCATAGTCTAGTCCTCTATTTATAGGCAAAAAAGGCTACTACAAAAAATGATTATTGTGTCTTATCGGAAAGGTCACAACTCTTTGGAAGAGTTACAACACTTCAGAAAGGGCACACCATTTCGTAAAAGTTGCAACTTCCCATGAAATCACTTATATTTTTTCATAAAAGTTGCAACTTTTCACAAAACTCACAACCTCTCATGAAAAATGTTACGACTTTTCATGAAAGTTATAACCTTTCATGAAAGAGGAAGGTTAGTTTTGGAAATAAAATAAATTTAAAGAGTGTCCTTGCTTGTGGTGGCTCCATATAGGCGGGCCTAGAATATGAGTGTGATGAGTGTGATCATAGGTTATGCTAAAATTGGGCAAAAATGGTTGCACACCCTCAAAAGGTAGTCAAACAAGATTATGCACATTTCGATTCCTTCTTTGAATTACTTCTCATGATCTCGTCTTAAATTCACCATGAGTCATATAATTGGAGCAACTAGAAAAAATCTAGGATTCCAAGCAGATGCTTTCAACTAAGACCTCAACACAAATGACATTTCGAAATACACACATTTTGCATATTTTGAAGGTAACCAAAGTGTACATGCGATGTTCATTAACAGTTTTATATCAAAACACAACTAGTCAACAAAAGACTCAAAGAGATCTCTAAAAAGTGTGACGGTATCGATTTAATTCTTGCAACACCAACATGATCTACATCATTTCCATCATTTGTAATATTCAAGAGATTGATATTGAACAGAATTGATCCTAAAACCATTATCAATGAAAACCTCAAGAATTTCCTAATTTTCAAAACTCATGGGGAGTAGAAAAATGAATTGAAAAATCAAGAGAGACTAAAATATAAATAAAAAAAAGTCACATACAACCAAAATAAGAGCTATAATAAAAAAATTGAGTTATACAGTCTTCCAAAACTCAGAATGACAAAATACAATAATAAGAGGAATCTCTGGTTGAATCTGCTCACCACAAAAAAAGATATGTAGTGTTTTCAATGTGTTACTAATAAAAGTGTGGGAGATTGAGATAAAACGGGTTCCCCCGGCAGGATAAGCCTATGGAGCACTCTCATTTGGAGTCTCAAGTGGCAAAGCCTCTATGGGGAATCAAATATTAACAATAGGATCACTTGAGGAAGCAAGGAAAAGTCAACTGCGATATCAATTCGAATCACCCTCTCGGACGAATGATAAAGTCTAAAGATATTGTAACACCTCCAGTTCTATTTATATGACACTTATTAATTGTCTTGTGGTATAGTTATGGACTCGTTTACTATGTGTCTAGTGACAATAGAATAGGTCTAAAGTGAACTGCCCGTAGATTTTGATGCAACCTAATTAAATTGACGCCGATGGAAGTATTTAAACTTGATATCATAAGGTGTTATTTGAGTCTAAAGTTTAGATTCACATAATGTATAAGTTAAATGTATTATGGTCTTAAAATGGAATAAAATATTGAGGTGCTTGCTTGACTTAATTAAGTTAGTAGGTGACAAGTAGGTGCATCACCTATTTTGACTTATTGATAAGAACAAAGGACCAAGTAGGTGAATCACTTACTAAGACTCCTTTAACAATGTGATTGGGCGAAGTTCAGTACGACCTACTTTCATAAACCTGGCCCAAGTTGATTAGCAGAATAAGGGAAAAATGGACAACCAAGACCTAATGTTTCCATGACCAGAAGAAACAATTTTAATGTAAAATTAGGTGCATCACCTACTTATATGTGTGTCTTAAATTAAAGACACATGATTACTGCAAATGAAGTTCAAGAAAGGTGGAAAAATTCCCAATGTTCTTATGTTCAAAAAGGCCCAAATGAAAAGTCCAAGTAGGTGGGTCACCTTCTTGACAAATTATGTCCCAAAATAAGTGAGAAAGTAGTTCAAAGAGGTCCCTTTAAAAGGGATTGATATCAGATTTTTCCAACCATTTTACTTTGAAAAAAATCTGATTTTTAGAGCTTTCTCTATTCTATCTTAGATTCATACAATAGCCCGTTAAATACCATTAGGGTTCTTGAATAAGAGGGAGTTCAAGATATTAGAAGGTATAATTAATACAAGTTAAGGAGGACAACTACTACCTTGAAGAATCAATGTCTTAGCAAGTGCTATTTCTGTCTAGCAAGGTAACCTAATGAGATTTTCTCCCTTATGTGGTTGAGTTAATTAGGACACTTGGTATGTTTTAGTCAATTTAAAATAATTACTTTTACATGGTGTAATATTAGGGAGGATGTTCTGCTTATTAGTGCATGTTGGGACAACCATGGAGGGATTCCTATTTAAATTCAGATATGAGCTTGTTTGAGCTCTTTAATAGTAATTTTAGCTCTTCAAGTGCTGGTGACTAAAAACCATGATTCATATCGATTCTTTTATATTATTATGTATCTTAATGTAACGGATGTGACTGGATTCACGGGAAAGTTATGGAGACGTTAAAGGACTTGAATACTCCAGGGAGTTTCAAGAAGAACCTGATAGGAAGGTTGTACAATATATAGACATGATCAAAGGGAAAGGGAAGGAAAGAAAACATTGACTTAATAAATTTCATGCTTATTTCTTAGTTACTATTTGGGTGAGATCAAGTAGCTCAAATTAATTGATAAGCTTCTAATTCTAGTCTTACAACGTATTTTATTGTGGATTAGTGATCAGAAGAGCCGAGCTTAAGTCATACACTTTGAATCGTATCGGAAGGTACATACGGATATTCTATTTTCTATTTCTTTGGCATAAATCCAACACTTGTATTACAAAAAAGTAAGATTTTTAAGTGCCCTTGGTAGGGACAAATCCATAGTTGAGTCTCCCTAGATCATTACATTGAGTAATCTAATATGAATTTGTTACTTAATGTAGGTGCTTTCTCCACCAAGTATTAATATGCTAGGTTTAGACTTGTTTCATCGTCAAAGTACCCCCGACACATATTTCTTTAATATAAATCAAAAGGATCCTAGATTACACATGGTATATATGTTTTACGTTTGATATATAATCTACCCGTATCATTAAACTTGCTTCAATTGTATATTCCATCATATATGTCATCTTTTCACCCGTTCATATGTTTCTTTTATTGAATGCTATTACTCCCATTGTGTTATAACATAAGGTTACTTCAGAAGATCCCTACTTGCTCTATTGTACAATTTATATGTACTTATTTGGAATATGTATCCGTCCTTAAGTTGAATGTGCTCATGTTCTCCCTTGGTTCGCGTCATTGTTATTTTCATAAGTCCATATTTATATGTCTTCTAATACTGGTCCATAGTTCCAAATCTCAATAATAATTGTGAGTGCCAAAAAAAATTCTCAAAATAGATAATTATAAATTAAAAGAAAAATCTGAAAAGAGTTATGATTATACAAAAAACAATCCCAAAAGAGTTATGAACATCAGAAGAACAATCTCAAAGACTTAAGAATCTAAGTTATGCTAGTTATAGAATTATAGGTGGCGGTCCAGGGGCAAATTCCTAGCATTGGTTGATCTGAATTGGTATAGAAAGGTGGAAACTCAAGGGCGAAAACCTAGCATGGTCCGATACCTATTGGTATGGAAGGTTTGAAGCTTAGTGGAGAAAGCCTAGTATGGGACGATCCCTATTTATTTGGGTTGCATCTCAAAAGCGAAAGTCTATCATGAGTTGATCCCAATTTGTGGAATTATGAGGACAACATCCCAGGGGTTATAATGCCTAGTATGTGTCATCCTCTTCAACTGCTAATCAGCTGGACATTTTTATCATATATCTTATAAATATTATAATGTAGAAAAAGTAAAGAAAAGAATGTAACATACACGATTCCATAAGTATAAGCAAAGGTGGTCTCTAATCCTTCTCTATTGATATTTGGTTTCACTTGAGCTCTCATTTTACATATTGTTTTAGTATGCCTTATATATTAATTACATTTTATCATAATGACCTCCTTATTGGGGACGCTATATTTCATATTGCATGTACATGTACTCAACTAGTAGATGTCCCCAATAGAGGCACATGGAACTCATCAGTTGTTGGTGAGCTCCAGGTTGATTTAGTCCTAGAATATTCTTTACTATGCATATTGTCATAGTGGTACATTCATGGTATCAAGTAAAGGCTTTGTTGAGATTATAAAGATATCATATATATATATATATATATATATATATATATATATATATATATATATATATACATTATATTATGAATTTCACTTTTCACATGTGTTTGTTCAGCTAGTCAACATTTGTTGTATATGAACCTTCTCATAAGTAAATCTATATGCATAGTAGTTTACTTTCTCATCATAGGTCACTTATAACGCATGTGTCTGTATGGTACTTGGATGCTTCACCTAGGTTTTGGGTGTAACAAATACACTACTCTGACTAACATGTGTCTATATGGTGCGGCGCGTAATTCCACCAAACGGGAAAGACTTCCTATATGATAAATCATGGAACTTTTCATGGAGGGACAAAATATATGAGTGGAGAGAGTTCTCCCAACAACAACATCAGTAGAAAAAGAAATGGAAGCAGGGACAGAAAAAATAGTGGGAGAAGATTATCTAGCTCTCAACTCTACAAAAGGAGCACGTGTGCTAGCCTCAACTTGTAATTAGGTGGGATCAACCAAAGGGCGTCATTTCTTATGGTTGTGGTTCCTCAGAGTTGTATCATCCTGCAAGCACTCAGCCTCAATTCGTGTTATATCACTAAATGAGGCTGGGGTGATCCTCTAATCTATGGATACTCTAAAGGGAACTCGTGCTCTGTTGCATAGCTTCGTATTAGTACCAGAAATAGGAGAAAGGTTTTCTCCTAACTAGCCCTTTCAATATCTTATCTGCTCTGATCGTACCCACAATGTTCTCATAGTCAATGATCATGCAAACCGAGACTGATTTATATAGTTAAGGAGAAACTCATTTTGCATGTCTTAATGTAAGTGTTGAAGAATACATACTAGTATCATGCTACCACATTCAAACCCTTCTTCTTTATATAGGCACCAAAATCCATCTAGAAAGGAGAAGAATAAAATTCATGGGCGGGGGGCTAGTTAATTTAAAGGATTCCAAGACATGCCACATCAGAGTGAGTACGAATTTGACTTAAATATCGGTATTATCAGTGTAGTGTTAGTTGCCCCGCCAGTGGCCTCATTTTGGGATATCGCTGGATCTCCTCTTTATAATTTAAAAGTGACAATGATCATAGTCAATAATAATACCACAAAAGAGTCATGATCGAGTCCCACAAATAATGGTATATCGTACAAAATTCCTATAAAAAAATATGGATTTTAAGATTGTTAATTTGTAATAATAAGAACAAAAAGGATGGATTATTCAACCAATTTAATTAAAATATTTGATCAATTAGAACAATAAATCTAAAATATTAAAGAAATCAAGATTTATCAAGAAATCTAGGGTTGCGTGATATGAAATCAACATCATTTATGGGTAATTATGCTACTCTAGAGTGATGAACATTCATTAATAGGTCACGTCAAATTCAATAACGCTGATCATCTTTCTATCTCAAAATAATTATGCATAGAATCTTATTGCACTCTCATTTAAATACCAAACTAAGCGACCCAATACCTTTGTCTATTATTTCTTCATAAATAGGGCTAATACATCTAACAAATAACCTCTATCAAGAAAGTTATAGACATCATACCTAAATTTCTAGTATCAGACTAATTCCACTCTAATCAATCTCTTTCAACCATCATTCAGAGATCAGAAATAGAAATTAGGTTCGTAATCTCAATCCATAAACTTAAGTCCTTTCTAATTATCCTGAATTCAAGTATTAATGTCAGAAAAATAAAGCATAACACAATACCACTATATTAAATCAACATCTAACCCCATAATTGTATCTCGCGATCTTAGGGTTTTATCGACCAATCACAAAGTAAAGAAAGTATGTATTTCATGAAAGAATCTGTGTGTAACATAAAATTAAGCATTACAAATAAACCCACTTAGAATTAAACCTAAATTTATCAGTTCAAAGAGTAGAGTTTGAAAACCCAAGAAGCTATAAAGTGTTCTTCACAATCATCCACTTTTATCTCTTTAAACCAATTTTAGTACTTAGGTGTCAAGACCCAAACATCCAATGCGCGCCTTATTTGGCGACATAGTCGGCTCGCTGAGATCGTTTGGTGAGTCACCACTTTCTCTTTAGCTCACCTTTTTATGCTCTAGTCTTCAAGTGTTTGAACATTAGTCGTGAACTCGTTGTTTTAACATTTCTCATTCGACAATCGCCAAGTACCGCCTTGGTTTTCTTTTTGAACATTCAATCTTTTCTTTTTACATTGTCATTTGAATTGATGTTCAACAAGGTCACCTTTCTCATTAGATACATCACCTTCTCGAGTGGATGTTATCAACGTGATTTGATAGACACAAGTGTTATGCACTATCATTTTGGGTGAGGTCGTTCCCAATTGGAGACTTTCCTTCATGTTAGGCGATCAACAAGGTATATTTTGCACCTTTTTTTTTTTGGAAATTCTTTCAAATATAAATCCCTGCCTTGTCCCTTTGCCTTACAAAGTTCCAATCATCATTGTTTTATCAAAATAAGAATAAAATTTAGGCATTGAGGGTACTAATTAAAGAGCTACATAGATCTCAAATGAGTGCAAATTTGCCACTCACCATGTAGTAATACTGAATAATGCATTAGAAAACTTTATTAAAAATAATCAACCACCATTTAATGAAATCTTATAACGATAAAATTGAAAACTTAACTAACAAAAATAAACTAAATTTGAATGAAACCTCATAAAGATCATATTGAAACTCTAACTTGAAAAACAAAATTTTAGATTGACAAATAGTAGTCTTTGGTCACCCCATGGTAGAATGGTTTTCATGTGTGAACATGCACATACCTTTCTACGTTAAGCCTACAAACATCGGAGGATTAATTAACTTGAATTGAACCTAGATTCTTCTTCTCTTCTAGACTTTAGAGAATTTGGGGAGGATGAATTTGGTTAGGTTTCTTGGGATTTAGGAGAATGGGGTTTGAGTGGGTAATTGAAACTCAAGAGACTAAAATAGGTATTTGGATGAACGTAAAAATAACTGAGGTTTTCTTAAAAATTATTAAAAAAAGACTCAAAATTCCCTCAAGTAATTGTTGCACTGAACCTATAATTCCAACTTATGAATGTTTACACCTTCTACATTCCATACTATAAACCCGTAGACAAAGTAATGGGACCTTGAAATCACTTAACATTTGATGGGACCATTTTACGGTCCGTAGGATTTCCTACTTCCCTTTGACCCTAACTGTAGGATTTAATCTTTAACAAAATTTTTTTACTAAGTGATGGACCTACCTAAGAGAACTATAAATGACCCATAGATCACTTGATGGACCGTACTGATGAATTTTCAAATAGATAATGGGACTTGATTTAAGAAAAAAAATGGCTTCTTCTTAGGGTTGCCATTTACGACTGGTAGAAGCTTCTGCGGTTAAACTGCAGCCGAAGAAGTCCGTTCTTCCATTTCCAATATCTAAGGTGTTATGATAACTCAATTTTAGCAAAATATTCCTTGAATTGAACTCTAGGCAACACAACAAGCGTAGGGGAATAGATCTAAAAACCCAAAAAGAATACCACTATTATAAAAAGAACAAAACCAAGAAGGAATATCATCTCAAAGCAAAAACATATCCAAAGCATCATTTTGATAAGGCATACATACAAATCATACTCTAGTGCACATAACCATGAAGTTATCAATCTATATAATTAAATTATTCAAAATTCAAACTTCATAAGCATGCATGCATCAGGAAACATGAGAAAAACTAAGACACGTGATACAAAAAGGATGAACGATGAGGAGCTAAATACCACAATATTGAGTAGGATCAGACGGAAAGAGAAGGGGATAACAGGACCTCATATCTGCTTTAGCCTCCCAAGTTGCACTCTCAACTTTTTTAATCCTCCACAAGACCTTCACGGATGCCACTTACTTATTTTTCAATGTCTTATCTTGTGAGTCAGAAATCTCAATAGAAATTTATTCACAATAAAGGCAATCCTTTATAATAACATTCTCCATTGCATTAATATAAGTCACATCACCAACACATTTCTTCAACAGAGAAACATGGCAAACATGATGTTGTGATGCTAAGTCATTAGACACTTCAAGTTAATAAGAAACTTTATCAATACACCTGAACAATTGATATGTGCCTACAAAATGGAGACTAGGCTTCCCTTTATTCCCAAATCGCATCTCACATTTTATGGGTAAAAATTTTCAAGTAGACCCAATCATCTACATCAAACTCAACATCTCTCCTTCTTAAATCGGCATAGGACTTTTGTCGACTATTAGACATTTTCTGTCTTTCTCTAATAAGATGAACATTCTCCTTAGCCTTATGTATCAACTTGGGACCTTTCAAATCTACCTCCTAAATATCAAACAAACCTATGGGAGATTATACCTTATACCATAAAGATCCTCAAATTGATCATAACCATGCTTCAATGATAGCTATTATTGCAAGAAAACATAATCAAAAGCAAATAATCGTACCAATTACCCTTGAAGTCAATCACACAAGATAAAAGAATATCTTTAAAACTTTGGATAATATATTCCAGTGTCCAATATTTTTGAGGATGAAAGATCTTACTAAGCTTGACATGAGGTCAAAATTCTTTAGGGAAAGACTTCAAAAATTTAGATCTAAATTGGGTATCATGATCGGAGATAATGGTATGGGGACCTCGATGCAACCTAACCATCTTCCCTAGATACACCTTAGCATAGTTTTCCTTGGAATAAGAAACCCTGATAGGAATAAAATGAGCTGAATTGTCATACGATCTACAATAACCCAAATTAAATCATGTTGTTTTTTGGTGCGGAGTGAACCAACAATGAAGTCCAAATTCAAATCTTCCCACTTCAAAGAAAAACTACTAATAACCTTAGACAAATTTAGTGACTTTTCATGCTCAACTTTACTTGTTCACAATTAGGATACTTATATTTGAATTCGACAATATTCTTCTTCATCCCATTCAACAAATTGACCTCTCGCAAGTCACGGTACATCATTTTTGCTCACAAGTGAATGAAATATCGAGATGTATGGTCTAATAAGAAGATTTTATTTCTCAAAGAATTGACATTTTAAACACAAAAACAACCTTGATATCGAAATGCACTATCTTCCTTTTTGGAGAAAGTCTCAATTGACTTTCCAAGTACTGCTTCCTTCAATTCAGCAAAAATTGGATCACTACATTGCTTTGATTTCACATCTGACACGAAGGACAATTGTGAACCATTTTGAGTAATAAAACCATTTCCATTAGAATAAACGTACTAAGTATTCAAGTGGAAAAGAATTTCTAAACATCACGAACAAAATCCATTTTATCTTCCTTCCCATGAGCAATACTGTCAAGAAGTAGTCAATTTAGAGTATCCGCCACCACATTTGCCAATACTTGGGTGATAAAGAAAACTCATGCCTTTATCCTTTAGATACTCAAGCCACCACCTTAGGCAAATATTTATATCCCTTTGGTTGAACACATATTGAAAAGTTTTGTGGTCAGTAAAAATATAAACATAGATACAACATAAGTAATAAGCCCAAATTTTGATGGAAAAAAACAAATATGGCTAGTTCCAAATCATTGGTAGGATAGTTTTTTAGTTGATTTTGAATTCCCTTGAAGCATAAGCCATAGCCTTCTACTTTTTCATAATAACACACCCTAGTCAAATCCTTGAGGCATCATAAGAAATCTAAAACCAATCAAACCTTTCAAGTAGTGCCAATAGTGGAGCGGATGTAGGTCTATCTTTCAATTCATGGATTTTCTTCTTACACACTACCAATCATAAGAACTGAACTTTATTTAAGCTTAATGCATTAAATGGAGATGAAATCAAATAAAACCCATTGACAAAGCTTCCATAATAACCAAAATAATCCAACAAACTTTGAAATCTTACAGAGATAGTGGTTTAGGAAAAATCTTAGCCACACCATCTTCATATAACCTTCCTCAATACCAATATCTTAAACGATTAGAGAAGAAAAAGCACAAATCTCAACCAAAACTCGCATTTACTAAACATTGCAATGATTTTTTGTCCTTGAGAATTTTCAATATAATTATAAATTGATCGGTGTGCGCATCTATCTTTGGAAGTGAATACTTATTCTAAATAGTAACCTATTTTAATTGTCCGTAGTCAACAAACATGCATAGTTAACAATCATTTTTTTTAAAAAAAAAAACAAAAACAAAATGAGAGCACCCCACAGAGAGATACTATGTAGAATAAAGCAGTTATCCAACAAGTCTTTCAATTTATCCTTTAATTCCATAAGTTTTTATCCAACCATATGATAAGGAGGAAAAAACATAGGTTTGTATATGGAACAAGGTCAATACCGTAGTCTTCTTCCCTTTCGGGAGTATGACCAAGCAGATCATTGAAGTACTTCCGAAAAATCATTCATAGTAGGGACTGACTCAAAGTTAGGGGTTTCATAATATATATTGCTAACCCAGAAATATGATATATATATATATGAAGCCTTTAAAAATCATCCTTCTGACTTCAAGATAAGAAACAAATTAACCCTTTGGAATATAATTTCGCTCTTCCACTCTCGGAAAAGCTTATTTGGAAATTGAAAATCGAATTGTCGGGTCCTAAAATCAATACAAGTATAACAAGAATGAAGTTAATCCATTCCAAAAATATCATTTATATTGAACAAATCAGGCTGTACAAGATCTACATGAATAAATCTATGGGATAAAGAGACATGACAATTTCAATGGACTCTCTAAGCCATAATAGATTAATCAATAGGGGTAGAGACTGAAAAAAGGTCTATCTATACATCTGGAAGAACATCAAACCTTATAGCCACAAATGGCGTCACAAAAGACAAAGTAGTACCTGGATCAATTAAAGAATACGAATCAACAGAAAAAAACTTTTCACATATCAGTAACCACATCGGGACAACCTTCTTGATCATGTCAAGTTTAAAGTGCATACAATCAGTTTGGCTTTGGAGCAGTTTAACATGAACCACTAGAAAGAGCTTTCGTATCATACTTTACCTTCTCAAATATTGACAGAAAATCTATAATGTGGTGAAAACGTTTACCATAACAAAATAAGTTATCAGTACCGATCAAGAATTTTCCGAATGACTCTTGTGATACGTTTGGCATATCTGAACTGAAGATCCACTCCCACCAAAATTATACCCTTTCTTTATTTAAATTAGTCGTCATATAATTTGAGGAACCTTGACCGAAAAATCCTTGTTAGAACCTAGAATGACCATGTCAATCAGATTTTGAATTTGAAAACTCCCAATCACCGACCTTTGTCCTCTCTGCCTCCCTAGACCTTTCCTTGAGCTTGTCCTCTTCAATCTATTAAGAATTATTCATCAGACGTTAAATATTAATTTCCTTTATAAGCACACACTTGAAATAACTTTCTCATCTTTGCCATAGGATCAAAACAATAGTAGGATCATATCTGTACAATAGTGTGAACTTCTAGGAGTAGTCCTTAGCGCTCGTATTTTCTTGATGAAGGTTAATGAATTCAAGTACATATGGCTTCTTCATCTCAAGGGGAAAGAACCTATCAAGGAAAGAAGCCTTAAAATTTTCCCAATCAAGAGGGCCTCCATCAACCGCCCTCACTTCCATCCATTGGTTGAATTGCACCTGAACGACACCCTTTTGTGGATAAACAACAAATTTAGATATTTCTACCGACATCAC
>JAKWIY010001622.1:0-17594 GCA_027704805.1 Solanum corneliomulleri | reverse complement strand
GGTTTGGGCCAAAATGGAATATCTTCTAAGAAATTCCGGAGCCTTCAGCTTTTTCACCTGCCTTGTCTAAAGCAATGAATTCAGACTCTATTAAGACCGAGCTATACATGTTTGTTTGGATGATTTCCAAGATATTTCTCCTCCACCAATAGTAAAAATGTATCAACTTGTGGATTGTTTCAGTTGACCCCAGTAATCCAATTTTCATCACTAAATCCTTCAAGAAGGCTGGATATCCTGATTGAATTGTGTAATGTAAAGCAAAGTTTTGAGTGTCATCTAAGTATCCCAAAATTCTTCATTGCCAACCAATGATTATGATAAGGATTACTTGTGTATCGACCGAATCAGTTTACGATAGTGCAAGCTATGTCTGGTGTGTACAATTCCATGACAATACTTAAGCTTTCCCCAATACGCTAGCATAGTCCAATTGAGACTGACTTTCACCTTTATTCTTCGCAAGATGAAGATTTAATCAATTGGAGTCTTTGCCCTTTAAAAATAAAAATTTAAATTTTTCCAAGTATCTTTGAATATAATGAGTTTGAGACAATGCTAGGACCGTTAGGAGTTTTAAGAATTGTAATTCCTAATATACAATCAGGCAACTCCCTAAATCTTTCATATCAAAACTTACTAGCAAGTATACGATTTTGTAGCTTTTATATTAGCAATGTCTTCGCTCATTATAAGCATATCATCTACATATAGGCATAAAATAACTTCCTGATTTGGAGTATCTTTAATGTAAACACATTTATCACATTAATTGATCTTAAATCCATTTGACAACATGGTTTGATCAAACTTTGCATGCCATTGTCTTGGTGCTTGTTTTAGCCCATAAAGTGACTTAATAAGTTTGACACTTTCTTTTCTTTACTAGGAACTACAAAATCCTCAGGCTGTTCTATGTAAATTTCCTCTTCAAGTTCTCCATTTAAGAAGGTTGTTTTCCCATCCATTTGATGAATTTCAAGACCGTATACTGCAGCTAGTGCAATTAACATCCGAATTGATGTAATCCTAGTCACTGGCGAGTATCTGTCAAAATAATCAAGACCTTCTTTTTGTCTAAAACCTTTGGCAACAAGTCTTGCTTTATATTTGTCAATAGTTCCATCGTCTTTCATCTTCCTTTTAAAGATCCATTTTGAACCCAAGGGTTTGTTCCCTGGAGGAAGATCAACCAACTCCCACGTATGATTGCTTAAGATTGATTCAATTTCACTATTAACGGCCTCCTTCCAAGAGGTTGAGTCGCTAGACAACATTGCTTCCTTGAATGTTTAAGGCTCACTTTCAAGAAGAAATGTTACAAAATCTTATCCAAACTGCGTCTTGGACTTTCTTCATTTTGTTCATTCTCTTTTGGTTCTTCTCTGGGTTGTGTAGATCCCCCACTAGATGACTCAAGTCTAGTTTTATACGGATAGATATGTTCAAAAAATTCAGCACTATCTGATTCAATTACCGTATTATCATGAATATCCGGATGTTCGAACTTATGAACCAAAAATCGACATGCCTTACTGTTTGTGGCATATCCAATGAATACACAATCCACAGTCTTAGGTCCTATTTTTACCCTCTTAGGTATAGGAACTTGGACTTTGGCTAGACACCCCCACACTTTGAAATATTTCAAATTGGGTTTTCTACCTTTCCATTTCTCATATTGAATTACATTTGTCTTTGAGTGAGGCACTCTGTTAAGTATCTAATTTGCTGTAGGATAGCTTCCCCCCACAAGTTCTGTGGTAAACCTGAACTTATAAGTAATGCATTCATCATTTCTTTTAAAGTTCGGTTTTTTGTTTCTGCAATTCCATCAGATTGAGGAGTGTAGGGATTAGTAGTTTGATGGATTATTCCATTTTCTAAACATATTTCTGCAAATGGAGATTCATATTCTCCACCTCTATCACTTCAGATCATTTTGATCTTTTTATCTAACTGATTTTCAACTTCAGTTTTATATTGCCTAAATGCATCTATTGCTTCATCCTTACTATTTAGCGAATAGACATAACAATATCTAGTGCAATCGTCAATAAAAGTCATGAAATACTTTTTCCCACCACGTGATGGTGTTGACTTCATGTCACAAATATCAGCGTGAATCAATTCTAATTGATTTGAATTCCTTTCAACAGATTTATAAGAATGCTTAGCATACTTAGATTCAACACAAATTTGACATCTTGAATTATTGCACTCAAATTTTGGCAAAATATTTAAGTTAATCAGTTTTCGCAAGGTTTTGTTATTAACGTGTCCCAAACATTCATGCCATAAACATTTAGACTCAAGCAAGTAAGAAGAAGCAAAATCTTTATTCATATCAACTGCAATTACATTTAGTTTGAAAAGGCCATCACTAAGGTAGCCTTTTCCTACATACATATCATTTTTGCTTACTACTAATTTATCAGAAATAAGTACACATTTAAATCCATTCTTGGTCAGAACTGGAATTGAAACTAAATTCTTTATCAATTCTGGAACATATGAGACCCTATTCAAAGTCACCACCTTGCATGATGTCATCTTTAATAGGACTTTGCCAGTTCCTTCCACCTTTGCAACTCGGAGTTAGCCATAAACAATTTTTCATTAGTAAGTGTTGGAGTATATGATGAAAATAATTCTTTGTTGGCACAAACATGGCATGAACACCAGAATCTATCCACCATTCTCTTGGATTTCCAACCAAGTTACATTCTGAAAGCATTGCACAGAGATCGTCCATTTCTCCTTTGGATTTAGCCAAGTTTGCTTGATCCTTCTTTTTGTCGTCCTTCTTAGGACCCCGGCATTCATTAGCCCTATGACCATGTTTACCACAATCAAAGCAGTTTCTATTGAATTTCTTCTTAGGAGGATCACTTTTTGGACCAGATGCTTTCTTTCTTTTTTTTTAATTTTGTGGGATCGTCTTCAACAAAATTTACTGCAGATATTGCTGAATTACCACGTGACCTCTTTTCTGCAGCCTTATTATTCTCTTCGATTCTCAACCTTACTATGAGATCTTCAACAGTCATCTCCTTGCGTTTGTGTTTCAAGTAGTTTTTAAAGTCCTTCCACAATGGAGGTAACTTTTAAATAATTGGAGCCACTTGAAAAGCATCATTCACAATCAATCCTACATTAAATGTTATGTGAGTATTAAGGAAAAATTTAATATTTCTATTATAGGCATTAAATAAATCTATACCTTCAGCAAGGAGATCATGGATTATGACCTGCAATTCTTGAACTTGGGTGACGACAGTCTTACTGCCTATCATCTTATAGTCCAGAAATTTTGCCACAACGAATTTCTTCATTCTGACATCTTCTGTTTTGTACTTCTTTTCAAAAGCATCCCAGAGTTCTTTTGAGGTTTTGGCATTGTTGTACACATTGTACAGATCATCTTGCAAACCACTCAAAATATAATACGCAAAAAATCTGAGTGTGTCCATGCTTCTGTTACAAAGAATCGTTCATCAGCCGGAGTTTCATCTAACATAACAGGAACATTCTCATTGATGAACTTCTGTAGACTCAACGTAGTGAGATAGAAGAACATCTTTTGCTGCCACCTCTTAAAGTTGACTCCAGAAAACTTTGCAGGTTTCTCAGCCGATGCTAAGGCACCATTTGAACGATTATGTGCAACCGTGTTTGTTGCCGGCAGCACTTACTACTCCAGCATTTGTTTGACTTGAATTAGTCTTTTTTTTCTGTCACAAATGGCAAATAAATTAAGTATTTGAAATACTAACAGTAAAGAACAAATCTTTACACAACTAACGATAAAGTTTTTATGTTCTTTTAATCGCTAATCGAATGAATTTTAAAAATTCAAGCAGAGTAGAAAACCATGAAGATTTTAATCTCCAGAAACCTCAAATACAGAAACTATTAAATTTCTTAAGATTGTTATTATTATAATAACCTGTATTTATAAGGTTAATAAACAGAAACAGAAATAAGATGAAGCAGAAAAAATATAAAATACAAGAATTAATTCGAGTCCACAGAAACTACTGTGTGTCCTTAAGAAATTTGATCCCCTCACTGTACCCAAAGTTATGGATTAATTTCTCCCAAGATAAAACGGATTAAACCTGTTAAAGAAATAGCGGTACCTCAAACTTCTTTAACTTCAACGAACTTAAGAACAGCAACAAGTCACACAGACTCAGTCGATCGTTACTTTGATTTTATTTGAGAGAAAAATAAATGCAGAGAAAGAAAAAAAAAATCAGTAGTTTAAAAATCAAAATTTGACTTCCTTTTATAGCCATTTTCAGCAAGGAACATGTCTGTTCAGTGAAATCTGTTCGACCCATTTTATCCAGAAAGTTGTGTCGTTTGGAAAAAATAACAACTTTTCAGAAAATTGTGTCTGTTAGGAAAATAACGTTTTTTTGGAAAGTAACGACTTTTCGGAAAGAGTAACAACTTTTCTGAATGTTACCGTTACCTGCAAATTTATAAGAGATAATTTTAACAAGATTTATTTGATTTAACAAAAACTGATTAAATAAATTTATCAATCAATCACATCATTTGCCAAATCCAAATCCAAATCCGAGGCTAAGCGAGCGATGACGACGACGGCGCGCGGCGCGAGGGGGCATCTTCTTCTTAGCTCTTTAAGAAGTAATGGAAGTGTTTCCTACTTTAAAGACAACAATTTCCCTTTCTTTCGCCGATATGGGAGAAATGACTTTTCATTTGCACTTTGCAAATGACTTTTCATTTTTCCTCCAAAGTAGTTCCCTCACTTTTCATTTTCTCTCTTTTTTTTCCCATTCACACTTGCTAAATCCCACACATTGCTTACTCGATTAATTGTAGGTATGGGACTATAATGAACCATTGCACTTGTAAGTGAAACATAAGATTAAAGGAGATCATTGAACTAGATAACAAGAAGGAGAAACAGAGTGAAAAATAATCTTAAGTGTCAAAAATAGGGCTCTCGGGTTTGGACTATCAAATTTTTGAATCTTCGCTCGAGTTGTTCTAAATTTATGTGGATGATAATAATGTTTTGTAATCATATAGAAAATGAGTTGTGTTCTTTTAATGCATTAAAGTACATCATATTCACACCACAATTTACATATAACGATTTAGGAAAGTCTAGTCACTAGGCTTTCCAGAAATAGCATGTTGTTTAGGAAGAACTTTCTTGATCAAGCATAGCCTTATGTGTATGTGTGCATACACCCATACTTAGTACAAGTGGTGTACTAACCCCTACTATTACTATTTTATAGATGCAGGTTAAGGGACAGATTGACGACTCTTGCAACGGTTTGGACACCAGCGTTTCTCCAGACCATTTGGTAGGTCCTCTTAATTTCGAGGATGCTACAATTTTAGTCTAGCCTTAGTGTTAGACAAATCTAGTGGATGTTGTCCCTAGCGTTTCTTTCGTACTTCCATTTCGAAGCTTTGTAATAAGGTCGTGTATGGCAAACTATTTATGATCTATTCATCTTCAATTTCGAATTGATTTTTGTGTGTTAGATGGTTGTTCTCTTATGTTGAGCTTAGTATATGATGTATCTAGTTAATAATTATATGAAGTCTATGTATACTTCATACTTATAAAAAGTGTTAAATTTTCCGCAAATTTAACTAGATGAATGTCATGAATGCAAGATAAGGCTTGTCTGCGACCTCTAAGAGGTCAACGACGCCGGTTGCGATCCAGATCCCAGAATCCGCGTCGTGACAATCTGACTGATGACTTGTAAATCTTAATACTCTGCTTCAATATCTTGTCCTTGTTTGATAGTATCGGCAGAAGTTGTTGCAGTTGCCTAATATCGGTCGGTATATTTGCAGGGTCATTAAATACCCTAACAATATCTGACATGAAATTCATTTTTCTTGTCAGAATCAGTTGTTTAGAACGTTTTTGCTAGTATGATTACCAACCAATGTCTGTTGTATTGAATTATGTTTGGGCTACAATTATATATTAGTAGAAGACGATGCAGTTGTTTGATTATTGTAAAAAGAATAGTGGATTTCGACGATATGTTTTTGTCTTCGCTACAATCGGTTGTGTTGTAATTGTAATAGAGGATGTACTGTGTAACTATTTAACGTAATCCTTTAAAAAAGTGAAAAGGCAGGTACAAACAAATTGATAACTATTTAATGTGATCCTTTAAAAAAGTGAAAAAGCAGGTACAAACAAATTGAAAGGACCCAACGTTTGGGGTTTTTTGTTGTTATTATTATTTTGAGTTTAATTATGCCCATATAGGTGTAGTATTTTTCGCCTATAATATTTTTAAATTAGGTGTGACATATTTCATAAAGTATCATTTAAATAATATTTTTGTGTGCTCGGCTTTATTTCAGTCGTACATTTATTGTCTTTTTACTGTTTCTTATTCCTCTTATATCACTGCAAGTGAATACATTGGGGTTCATTTGGTATTCTTCTCCTTTATAAGGTTTTGTGTTAGTTTCAATCGAGTTACATCCGGTGAATGTGGTGGATTAACAATATATGTGGAAGACTATTTTTATAGAGGCCATAGTTGTTGGTTTTCATACAGGCGTTTGCATGTTCTAATTGTGCGGTAGGTGGGATAGTTTCAAATTTTATCAATAAATTGTATCAAATTAAACAATTCCTTATTTTCATCAATGAAATACTGGCAGCCTAGCAATAGACGGTGTAGCCATTTGTATTTATTGTGGATTGTATCCCTCTGTTAAGCGGCAATGTCCGCTTGAAAGTTGGAGAGGTGATTTCTCGATGACTCCATTACTATTCTGAATGATATTTTCCAAAATTCATAATTTCATAACTATGTAAAAGGTAGATATATGTTTAAAATAAATTTATTTATAATCTCGTCCACCATTAATGTGCAGGTTTTGTATGGGCACATATAATGATGATACTGACTAACTATAACGAGTTTCTCTATTCATGTATATTTTATACACGGATGTTCCTCTAGTATACTTGTAACTTCATTGCGTTCATAGTTGTCAAGTATAAGATTTGTACTTGGATTTTCAATACTGAACAATTTGTTGGTAAATAATAGATTTTGTTTACATTGTATAGTCCACCGCATTCTATTTGCTCGCATACAACAAAGTTGTTTACGACCGTACGTCCAGCATGAGTTTAGTTTCAGTTGCTGCACCTTGTACAATCTTTATTCCTGAATGTAGTATCTCAATAAAGATCAATTTTTTTGGAGATAATTTAAATAGGATATACGGTTAGTACATATTATTTTATTTCTGCGAATACGATAAAGTTGGTCATAAAGGTCCACATGTATTTTATTGTTATTGGTGAACATTGTACATTAATTAAGCATATAATGATAGATTTATAATAAACGGATATACACTTTTTTTCAATTCAGTTGCATTTAGTAGTGGGGTGGTTTGATCCAAGTTTCATTAACATAATACTCTATGAATAAAAACAATTACAACATTTGCCGTAAAATAATCTATATATGGATTTGTAACTGGGATATACAGATGTGATCGAATTAGACACTGCTTGCCAATAGTTATAATTGCAAGGTCCATATTATATAACTGGAGTTCTAAGCCTTTAAGTTAAGATTTTTGTTATTATCTTCGTCAATATTTCCGTCGGCATCAGTATCTATGAGTAACTTCCTTCTTTTCTTCGGCTTTCTGGCATAAACTCTTATATCTGCTACTGGATATGCCTTCACCCACATCAACATTTTCTATATAGTTTTTAGTGTGTGAAGGTCCTGCATTCTGGACATGGGCTTGTGAGGGATGTTCGATTTTCTGTTTTTCCTGTAGAGTTAAATGCATAGCGAATGTTAAATTTGGTTCAAGTTCAATAGGGCGGTTATACATACAAATGACATATGTACTATAATGTAAATAAATGTTGGACATGTCACCTTCTTAGCTTTGTTACTGTGATATTGCAATTCCTATTGTTCATCCGGCTGGTATACTTTGGACGAAATTGTATAATTTTCCAGCCCCTCTTTCAAATTGTAATTGCTCAATTTAAGATTGAATACAAACTCTTTGCCGCACAGGGACATTATTGGTGATGTTAGAACCATATCATTTTTGGAGAATCGATTAAGCAACTTGAATACAGAAGTATCAAGCAACATTCTTCCTCACCATTAAACAGGACCAAAGTTGTTTGCCAATCATCATTTTTTACCTTAATGTGTATCTTGTACCTGTGTTTTCCATTTAAGTTAGTGTTTGTTTAAACATAAGGTTGATGTACGTTGTTGAATGAATCCTTACCTAACCAACGGAAAGTCACACTTTCTTTCGCACTTGAGGCATGTGTACACACCGCCTGTAGGTTCAATTTTTTTGTTGCATAAGTTGCAGGATATGTAATACCAATCAAAGTAGGTATCTATTTCTGTGATCTGAGCACGCAGTGTAACCATGCATTCCTGGCATATGTAAAATGAAGTCATTTGAATTTGAAATAAAGGCGTTTTGATTTTTCGGAGTTTTGATTGGGTAGTAAGATAGACTAAGTCACTAACCTCTATGTTGCAACTCCAATTCGAATCCAGTAACTCTGTGACTGTCATCCTATTGGCAAACATGGCTTCCTCCAAAGGTATGTCACCTGCATTGGTACTGTCGATGGTTTGTATGTGTACGACTTTAGTTGCAAACTTTTGGATCAGTGAGGTGATGTTGTCCATTGGTAGGTTAACATATGTTTCGCTTGTGGCGGTTGTGGCAAAAGTTAGTTTACCTATGATGAAGCAAAATTACATTAAGGGGCACAAATTAATTTAAATTGTAATATATGAACTAACTGAGATGGTGTTTAGTAGTTGTACCTCTGAATTCCTTTAGAGTAGTTGTCGTAACAATGACAATGTATGGACCGGATTATGGGTTGAATAAGTAGGGATAAAATCCTTCGGCAAAATCCTCCCACAATATAATTCTTACCTTGACAGACATATCCTCCCTAAATGATCAATATAATAAATTAGTGAATAAAACATCGATCATGATAAATTGGAACAGTAGTAAGGTGGTATGTATACAGGTCATTGATAAGGGGAAATTTTGTATGCTGAGTCTTTGGGGTGAACAAATATAAGTGAATATTGAATAAGATTAGTGTATTACGAATCAGTAAGAATATATATGTCTCTCTTCTTCCACTTCGCACCAACACTCTCTATAGCACCTATTACACATATGCATCCGACAACATCTACAAGTTCAAGATAGAGGTTATTTAGAACATAACATTTAGAATGTGTGATTCATAAATTATTGGAATTACTGTACCTGATAAGATGGTCTTGTTATTGACCCTCGAGCAAATCATGTTTTGTTGAATAAACTGGAAGCCATTAATCGGAATGGGAATCAAATCATCCAGTATCTTTTGGATGGTAGTTATCCGCAAGAATGTTATTTTTAAATCGGAGTGTAATGGTCTATACACTCCAGAAACATCTTATACTTTAAAGTTTTTGATAGTGATAACAGATCCTTCACTCAAATTAAGTCGAAACCTATTGACTTGATTTTTCTAGATTATTGCGTGAATCAAAGTTCCCTGTTAAATGTCATTTTGTAAGTGAGCTATAAAAGCCAAACCAACAGTGTATTATATATTCCTAAAGAATTGGACATTTCCTTTGTTAGGTAGTGGAGCCTGATTAATTTTAGTCTTTCCTATTTATTCTCTATTTTAGGCTTTCCTATTTATTCTCTATTACTCTGTAACAAAAAATACTCTGATTTATTAATATAAATATACCTCACCGCCGTGGAAGTTTACTCACGGGTGTTACACGAAATATTGGGTTTTCTCTCTCTCTCTCTCTCTCTCTCTCTCTCTCTAGATTCTCATCTCTTTCTCTTGAAAGTCTTGTGTTCTTCATCTAGTGTTGTGTGCGTGAATTCGATCCTAACAACTGTATCAGAGCTAAGGAGATTCAACACGATCATAGAAGATGGATAGTTCGAAGCTTGGAATCGAGAAGTTTGATGGATCCGATTTCAGTTTCTGGAAGATGCAGATCGAAGATTATCTGTACCAGAAAGATCTTCACGAACCGTTGACGGTGGTGAAGCCGGAATCCATGACGGAGAGAGAAGTGGAAACTCAAGGATCGCCAGGCTCTAGGGTTGATCCGGTTGACTTTGTCAAGAAACGTGGCGTTTAACATTGTGAAGAAGAAGTCTACGTTCGGTTTGTTGAAGACACTGTCAAACATGCATGAAAAACCATCGGCTATGAACAAGGTATATTTTATGCGTAGATTGTTCAATTTACAGATGTCTGAAACTGGGTCCGTTTCTGATCATATAAACGAGTTCAATATGATTGTGAAGCAGCTCAATTCTGTGGATATTAATTTCGAAGATGAAATTAAGGCGTTGATTTTGATGTCATATCTGCCCGAGTCTTGGGATACTGTTGTTGCTGCGATTAGCAGTTCCAGTGGATGTGAGAAACTGAAGTTGGATGAAATCCGTGATGTTGTTCTTAGCGAAAGTATTCGCAAACGAGAAGTGGGAGATTCATCGGGCAGTGCTCTCAGCGTTGATCGAAGGGGGAAAAGTAAGACGAAAGGCCAAAATCAACATGGTCGATCAAAATCAAAGAATCAAGGAAAATCACTGAACAGATCAAACGTGACTTGTTGGAACTGTGGAGAAAAAGGGCACTTTCGGACGAACTGTACAAAGCCAAAGAAGAAACAGAATCAGAAATTTGGAGATGACAATGATTCTGTAAATTCAGCAGAGGACATTGGGGATGCTCTAATCCTTAGTGTGAACAGCCCGGTTGAATCATGGATTTTGGATTCTGGTGCATCTTTCCATTCGTCTCCAAGCAAGGAGTTTCCAAAATTCAAATCTGGAAATTTTGGAAAAGTATATCTTGCTGACAATAAAGCCTTAGAGATTGAAGGAAATGGGGATGTTTGCTTAAAGACCACCTCGCGAAACCAGTGGACATTGGAGGATGTCAGATATATTCCTGGGATCAAGAAAAATCTGATCTCTGTTGGTCAGTTAGATAGCATAGGATATGTAGCAGAGTTTGGGAAAGGTTCGTGGAAGATCGTGAAAGGTGCTATGGTAATAACTCGTGGCACCAAATCTGGAACCTTGTACACCACTGTAGGGTATATAAACATGGTCGTTGTTGCTGAAGGTGCTTCCGGTTCATGTCTGTGGCACAACAGACTTGGACACATGAGTACTAGAGGAATGAAGATGCTGGTTGCAAAAGGAGCATTAGAGGGTCTGAAGTGTGTTGATATGGGTCTTTGCGAGCTGTGTTATGGGCAAACAGAAAAAAGTAAGCTTCACAAAGACTCCTAGAGAGCCAAATAAAGTGCGGTTGGAAATGGTCCATACAGATGTTTGGGGACCATCTCCAGTATCATCACTTAGAGGATCCAGATTCTATGTTACCTTCATTGATGATTTCAGCAGGAAGGTATGGGTTTACTTCTTGAAGCATAAGTCATATGTGTTTGCAACTTTCAAGAAGGGGAAAGCTGAAGTTGAGAATAAGACCGGTTTGAAAGTCAAATGTCTAAGGTCTGACAATGGAGGAGAGTATGACAAATCAGAGTTCAAGGCATTTTGTGAAGCTGAGGGAATCAGATTGATGAGAACAGTTCCTGGTAAGGCAAGGCAGAATGGAATTGCTGAGAGGATGAGCAGAACATTGAATGAGCGTGCAAGGAGTATGAGGATACATTGTGGGCTGCCCAAAACACTTTGGGCGGATGCTGTGAGCACAGCTGCATACTTGATCAACAGGGGACCATCAGTTCCTTTAGGGTTCAAGATTCCAGAGGAGGTGTGGACAGGAAAATAACTCAAGTACTCACACTTGAGGACTTTTAGTGCACTGCTTATGTTCATGTTGATCCAGAAAAGAGAGACAAGCTTGATGCCAAGGCTGTGAAGTGTTACTTCATAGGCTATGGTTCTGATTTGTTTGGTTACAGGTTTTGGGATGCCAAGAACAGAAAGATCCTGAGACATTGTGGCGTGACATTTGATGAGTCTGTCGTGTACAAGGACAGAGAGCAGAAGGTTCTAGAGATTACAAAGCAAGTGGGAGTTGAGGTTGAGTTGGAGAAGTGTAACCCCAGAAATGTCGAAGCAGATACTCAACTAACTCGTACTGAAGAATCTGAAGTGGAGCAAGTTATACCTGAGCAGGTTTTAAGGAGATCATCCAGATCCATCAGGGCACCAGATAGGTATTCACCTTCATTACACTATCTATTGCTGACTGATGAGGGGGAACCAGAGTCTTTTGATGAGGCCCTACAGGTGGAGGATTCGATCAAGTGGGAGCGAGCCATGGATGATGAGATGAGGTCACTTGAGAAGAACGACACATGGGTGTTGACTGAGTTACCTGCAGTGAAGAGAGCTTTGCTGAACAAGTGGGTGTTAAGAATCAAGACTGAACCAGATGGCAAAAGAAGGTTCAAGGCTCGTTTAGTGGTTAAAGGATATTTACAAAGGAAAGGTATTGATTATGCTGAAATATTCTCTCTTGTTGTGAAGTTAACCTCTATTAGAATTCTGTTGAGTGTTGTTGCATCGGAGAATTTGCATCTAGAGCAAATGGATGTAAAAACAACGTTTTTACATGGAGATCTGGACAAAGAGATCAATATGCAGCAAGCGGAAGGTTTTGTGGTTCTAGGAAAGGAACACATGGTGTGCAAGCTCACCAGGAGCTTGTATGGACTAAATCAAGCACCAAGGTAGTGGTACAAGAAGTTTGACTCCTTCATGACCAATAGTGGATTCTGCAAAGCTGAAAATGATCCTTGTTGTTACTTCAAGAAATACACTGATTCATATGTCTTTCTACTCTTGTTTGTGGATGATATGTTGATTGCAGGATCTAGTATGAGGGAGATTAATAATCTGAAGACAAGGTTGTCTGCAGCGTTTGAGATGAAAGATTTGGGTCCAGCAAAGCAGATTTTGGGGATGAAGATTTCTCGGGATAGATCTGCTGGCACTTTAAATCTATCTCAGGAGTTGTACATTAAGAAGGTGCTTAGCAGATTCCGGGTTAATGATGCTAAACCCAGGACTACTCCATTGGCAAATCACTTTAAATTGTCAAAGGAGCAGTCACCCAAGACTGTCGAGGAGCGTGATCACATGGCACTTGTTCTATATGCTTCAGCAGTTGGTAGTTTGATGTATGTTATGGTCTGCACTACACCTGATATAGCACATGCAGTGGGAGTTGTTAGCAGGTACATGGCGAACCCTGGGAAAGAGCATTGGGAAGATGTGAAGTGGCTTCTGAGATATCTGAGAAGTACATCCAGTATTTCACTTTGTTTTGGTAAAGGCAAAGTGACTCTACAGGGTTTTGTGGATGTTGATCTTTGTGGGGATGTTGACTCGAGCAAGAGTACATCCGGGTACATTTACACCATAGGTGGAATAGCAATGAGTTGGATGTCCAGGCTTCAGAAGTGTGTTTCTCTTTCATCTTATGAAGCCGAGTATGTGGCAATAGCTGAAGCTAGGAAAGAGATGATATGGCTGGAATATTATCTTGAGGAATTGGGCAAGAAGCAAAGCGAGAAGATTCTTTACTTACATAGCCAGAGTGCCATACAGTTGGTGAAAAATCTAGTCTATCATTCGAAGACAAAGCACATCAGAAGGCGATACCATTTCTCTCGCAGGGCAGTGGAGGATGGTGATATGTGCTTGGAGAAGATAGAGGGTGCAAGAAACCCGGCAGACATGTTGACGAAATGTGTTGATGTTGGGAAACTGAGGTTATGTAAAACCTCGGTTGGTCTTCTGTAGTTGTTGCTACAGATGTTGCGGTGCGGTAAAGATGTTGATGATGAAGAGATTTTTTTTGAGAATGTATTTTTGGATGACTGAGTCAGTCTCCAAGTGGGAGAATTGTTAGGTAGTGGAGCCTGATTAATTTTAGGCTTTCCTATTTATTCTCTATTTTAGGTTTTCCTATTTATTCTCTATTTATTCTCTGTAACCAAAAATACTCTGATTTATTAATATAAATATACCTCACCGCCGTGGAAGTTTACTCACAGGGTGTTGCCACGAAATATTGGGTTTTTTCTCTCTCTCTCTCTCTCTCTCTAGATTTCTCATCTCTTTCTCTTGAAAGTTCTTGTGTTCTTCATTCATCTAGTGTGTGTGCGTGAATTCGATCCTAACATCCTTTTCATCAATAAGTACCATATCTAGGCTTATCATCTCATTGTCTCGCCTGTAGTTTCTAAATTCCCACACCCTGCAAACTCGCACCCTAACCAACCAGTTATCCCTGGTAGTATCCAATTATGAGAGAAGTAAATATGCCATATGTTGTAACAATTTGTAGATCGTAGAAGAATAATTGTTAGTTTAGTTGCAAAGGCAGAGAAAAGTGATTAATATTGGGTGTTTGGAGGGTGGAAACCATTACATAGACCAGTTCGCTGATGTGAAAGGTGTTTGAACCCGTTCGAAAGAGACATACTCTTTTGGACGCAAGTGCCTTTTGGAACATACTATTGCGCCAATGTGAAAGGTGTTTGAACCCATTCGGGAGAGACGTACTGTTTTGGTTGCAAGTGTCATTTGGAACCGACGTAATGGTTGGCAAAATATGTGTCGACTATTTCAATCCCAGCAGCGAGACTTGTAGTATATATTTGTTGTGGCGATGATCTATGATGGGCTATTTGAACGTAGTTTGTGAGTGGCTGATTGGAATCCAAGACTATAGTATTTGATTTCTATTAGGACTATGATGAACATTGAATTATATCATTTTTGACTGGACTATGATGAACATTGAATTATATCATTTTTGACTATGTGTAGTTATGCCAATAGGTAGCAGCGAGACTTGTATTATATATTTGTTGGGGCGATGATCTATGATGGGCTATTTGAACGTAGTTTGTGGGTGGCTGATTGGAATAAAAGAGTACAGTATTTGATTCCTATTAGGACTATGATGAACATTGAATTATATCATTTTTTTACTATGTCTAGTTATGACCATAGGTAGTCTCTCATATTTAAAGTGATGCCTGTCTTTTTGTAAATGTTGTCAATTTAGTGCTACAATACAATTACGGTCTATTTTTGTAACATGATTAATTTTCAATCATTAAATAAAGGACTTGGATATTATTACCAACTTTCACACTATTTTAACATAATTTAGGTCTAATTATAAGAATTTGAATATATGAAATTATTTGTTTAATATTCCACATTTGTCCATATAAGTTATTCCTTTTAACTTGGTTTCCACGTAATCAAATGTTTTTCTTAGTATTTGTAATGTTAATAAATACAACATTAATTTGACAGTAATGGTTTATGGTGTTACTTAGCATATTTAATTAAGTTTGGTTGGTAAGGGGCTAAATAGATGTTTAGACGACTACTTCGATTAATAAATTGACGAATCTCTAATGTGTTGTAGACTACTTTAATTCAATGAGGAGGAGGTAATCATATATGTAATAGGGTAGTTTTAGGTTCTATTTGTATCGGAAGCATAGCATGTCATATTGAATTGGCCTTTCATAGGCTGGGATGTGTATTTCCAAGTTTAGTTATTGTGCGAGCATTGAGGAAAGCAATGGAGAGGCAGGGAGTGACGATAAATTGGTCATCACATATGAATTTAGGGGTATTTGATGGAGTTGTGCCCCAAAATCATGTTAATGTTATTTTAATGTGTTTAATTAGTTGGCGGGTATTTGATGGAGCAAAGATAGAGGATATTGTTGATTGTATTGGTAGGACTTGAGAAATTACTTGAGTTATGTTTGTCGATGATCCTATGGATGTGTAGGAAATATGAAAGGAAAATAATATCTTTAGAAAATGCTCAAGTTTATTATAGGCTACTTAAGGCCACTTGAGATGATTATAATCATCAACTACATCACTATTTATACTACTCAAAATAGAAAACAAAAAGTCTTGCACAAATAACTAAATACATGTATCACAATTTACTAGATATATGTACTACGAAATTCTAAAAAGACTTTTTGAAAAACTAAGAGACAATTTTGGAAGACTAAACATTGATGCATTAATTCCAACACTCCCCCTTACTGCATTTGCTTGATAACTCCAATGCGTTCTTGAAGATAGCAAAATTTTTCTCTCGGAAGTGCTTTGGTGAAGATGTCAGCAAGTTGTTCTCCTGTCTGACAATAATGCAGCTGAATTTCGCCTTTCTCTTGTGCTTCTCGAATAACATGTTACTTGATGGAAATATGCTTTGATCTTTCAGTGCTGATTGGATTCTTGGCAATTGCAATTGCTGATTTGGTATCACAATGCAGAACAATCCCTTTTTTTTGTTTTTCACCAATGTCTTCAAATATTTTCCTAAACCAAATAGCTTGAGAGAAGTAGCCTTAAATGCTGAAACATATTCTGCTTCGGCAGTTGATTGAGCAACAACACTTTGCTTTTTTGATAACCAAGAACAAATGCTTGATCCAAATAAGAAAGCATAACCAGAAGTACTCTTCATGTCATCTATACTTCCAGCCCAATCACTATAAGAATAACCAATTAAGTTCAAATTTCCACCAAATTTGTACATTATCCCATAATCCATTGTTCTTTGCAAGTAGCGTAGAACACGCTTTGCAGCTCCAAAATGCACTTGGCTTGGTTCTTGCATAAATCTCGATAATAACTAGCAGCAAACATAATATATGGCCTTGTTGAAGTAAGATATAGTAAACTTCCAATCAAACTCCTAAAAAGTGAGCTATTAACTTTCTTTTCTCCATCATCTTCTCTAAACTTCTCATTTTCTGCTAATGGTATGGCCACAGACCTGCAATCCATCATTTTGAATTTTTGAAGAATACTTTTAGTATACTTCTTTTGAGAAATGAAAATTCCTTCTTTCATTTGAGAAACTTCGATGCCCAAGAAATAATTAGCAATCGAAGATCACTCATTTCATAAGCTTGCATCATATCTTCTTTGAAATTTCGCATCATCTTTACATCATTTCCTGTAAAGAGCAAATCATCCACATAAAGACAAACAATGATAATGCTACCATGTTCTTTATTCACATACAAAGTGGCTTCACTTTTACTTCTCTGAAAATTATTTTTCAGAAAGTATGTATCAATTTCATTATACCAGGCTCCGGAGTTTGCTTCAGCCCGTAAAGAGCTTTTTTTAGTCTATACACCTTTTCTTCTCCCCCTTGAATAAAAAATCCTTGAGGTTGCTCAACATAAATCTCTTCATCAAGTTTTCCATTCAGAAATGTTGATTTAACATCAAGTTGAAATATCTTCCATTTCTTTTGTGCAGCAACAACAATTACAGTTCTAATTGTCTCAAGACAAACAACTGGAGAGAAACTTCCATAAAAATCAATACCTGGTTTTTGCGTGAAGCCTCTAGCAACCAACCTTTCTTTATGCTTTTAAATATCTCCTTCCTGATTGAGTTTGATTTTGTAAATCCATTTTAGACTTACAATTCTCTTTCTCTAGGAATAGGCCACAAGCTCC
>JAKWIY010001621.1:0-17591 GCA_027704805.1 Solanum corneliomulleri | reverse complement strand
GATTAAGAAATCATTTGCAACAACACCAAACACATCTATGAGGATCGAGCCTCCACCGTACTCACTTAAGAATTGGTTCTTCAAATCGGTGTATATTAGCATAATTCAAGATTCATTCTCTTATTCTCTTGTGTCGGAACGTGACACTCAGATCCTCTACTATCCTGGTGTCGGAACGTGACACTTCGATCCTCTACTATCCTGGTGTCGGAACGTGACACTCCGATCCTCTACTATCATGGCGTCGAAACGTGACACTCCGATCCACTACTATCCTGGTGTCGGAACGTGACACTCCGATCCACTATTATCCTTGTGTTGGAACGTGATACTCCGATCCATTTTTATCCTGGTTTCGGAACGTGACACTCCGATCCCTAATTCTTATTCTTTTAATTCATCAAGCCTTCTTTTATACCAAGGCATCATCATTAACAAGTGGATTTAAGGTTTAAGATTCACAGCCTCATCTTTCCAATCCGTTACAATTACATAATCACATCATGGAAGCACACAATTAAGCATATAGAGACTTTACAATAATACCCAATACATATCATTCGCTATTAAGAGTTTACTATGAAGCAACATAAACCATAACCTACCTCCACCGAAGAATCGTGATCAAGCAAGCTATCCCCCAAAACCTTTGCTTTCCTCTGCGTTTCTCGCTTGCTCTCGCTCGTTCGTTCCCCCTTTTCTCTCTCTTTCTAATTTTCCTTATTCAAACTCTTTTTCTTTTACCCTAATCATCATATAATTAAGTATAAAAGATGAAAAATAACCCACTATTTATTTCAAAGTTATTCTCCTTTACCCCCAAGTAATTGAATTATTAACATTAACCCACAAACTTTATAATTATAAGCATGCATAGTCCAAAACGCCCCTTAAAAACTTTTAACAGAAATTTGACCCAGTCAGGGTTACGCATCCTGTGACGGTCTGTCATGACTGTGACGGTCCGTCCTGCAGGTCCGTCACAAAGTTCAGAAAGATAATTCTGTTGAAAGAATTGTGACGGTCCGTCGTGCCAACGACGGTCCGTCCTGCCCTTCTGTCGTGAAGTTCAGAGAGTCGATCTCAGTACACAAATTTTCAGAATCTAAGTGTTTTAGAACGAGACCCCCTCAACGGTCCGTCGTGGGATCCGTCGACCCAGACAATTATTTCCAGAAATAAACTCTACTGCTCAAAACGACTAAACAGGTCGTTACATCCTTATTTTACAAGAATTAATAAAGTTAAGGCTTATCTTTAGATTACTTCTTCATTGCTCCGAGATCTTTATTTTAGCCTTCTCGATAAACTTCTTTCCTGATGAAATAATCATTGATTCGGTTCACCTGATTGTAGGCATTAAATCTTCCTTGAATTAAATAAGATTCTTTTTAATTCTCATATTTTTGTATCATTCAACCATTCACATTTTTAATATCATCATGGAGTGCATTACAGACTCTGTACAAAATATTGTTGCTTCCAATTGTACATGCAAGTGTATCGGTTGCGCATGTAATATGGTGACCCTAAAAAGACGGATAATCAAAAAAAAAGTTGTCAATTAATTATTCTTACTATATGATATTTCTAATTATTTATTTAACGGAGGCTTGCCCACAATAATTTGTGTTTATTTTTATCTTTTCATATGCATTTTTTTCTTCGTATCGATTTGTATCTAGGTGGAAACACAATTTCATCAAAAACCTTGTCTCGAACCGAACAATCCTCCTTATTCCGAAATAGAACCATTCAAACCTCATAGGATTTTGCTAATGCATCAGGCTTGTAGTAATAACAGCAGTAAGAATATATATTTGTAATATTCATGCTCTTTAAAACAACAATTGTGTGTGCGCAAGGTATCTCGTCTAATTGAAATATTCCACAAGTGCATACTTTCTGCTCAAAGCAAAATCATGTCCTCATCCAGATTCATAAATTGAGAAAACAAATTTAGATGATGGAACAATCTTCAAACATTAAAAAATTTATTGATATGTTATATGAAATGCCACTATTTTCTATTTTTTCAAACTAATATTGATCAAAAAGCCAAATGATCCATATCAAATGCATAAAATATATATAGTTAGATATCTTTATACATACCCTCATCTTTGAACATTTAGGTGCATTTACAATCAATACCTCCTCAAATATTCTCCACAATGTCTCCTTTGTATGTGAAGATATTTCTCTATTTTTACAGTTTAAAGAACCAAATTAAATTCGACCCTCTTCCGAAAGAATTATGATAGAGAATTGGCGTGCCTCAACAAGGCAGTCATTAACTCGAAGTCGTTATTCTACCTCTGTTTACTGTTGAATAAACTTTCAACCACTTCTCGTACCTAGCATCCTCTAGTTACTCCTTAACTCTATGATCAACCTTTTCCACCTTAGCCATTAATTTATCAAAATACTTCTTCTCAATAAGTCTTAGTCATAGAGCAGAATAGATCACATAAGGTGATTCTGCTCATCATGAATTTTGTAGGGACATTCTTCCATAGATGCCACGTGCATGCATATTGAGGTACATTTGAAGCACGTTGCTTACGCTCTTAAGAATACTTTAATTTTTATGTAGTACAACACATATTTTTTCACGCTTGCCAAATGTATATTTAAATTGTTCAAAGAACCATGTCCATGAACAATCATTTTCTATTTCTACAACTCCATCTGTTAATGACAATATGAAACCTATCACAAATCGACCCACATGATACTTTTGTTTTATATAACATTAACACTATGTATAAGTTATTATCCAAAAAAAAAAAACAAGTTCACCACCTCAAAAACACATATATGCCCCATGCATTGTGATTGCTCATATAATTGTCCTTTTGTAAGCTCGACTAAAATATGCAGCGTCGACAATAACTACCGATCTGCTGAACTTATTGAACCCCCTCATCAATGGTTTCAAGGCTATATAAAGATACATGAGTTCATCTTTCCACGACTTGTGCATCGTTATATATTATTTAAGATACGGAACACTTAGCATTTATATGTATCTTGGCATCTGCCTATATCCATATGCTGGTTTGCCCCTATAATTTCTTATGTACGTTCATTAGCATGTCATTTTTCTAGTAAGACATCTCAATCCCCATAGAATTCTCTAACATCGCGAATTACATCTTTCGGGATATGAATTCTCTTATGGTAGACCAATTAAGGAACAGTCACACTACTGACAAACCCAATTATTTCTTGGAGTTTTGTTATTACCTTATCCTCAATGGATACATGTGTTCACTATTGAAGTATCTCACTTTGTCTGAGTTTTTCCTTCACGAAGTCTTCAAAATCTAGCCAAAATAATTCGAAAAACACACTGACACATAATTGTACAATTGTTTTTGATCATATTAATGCATACACCAAATACATATATGGTGCTACAATGAGTCACAATATGTCAATAATGATATATATTAATGTATCATCCATATAAATGATCACTATAACTATTTGATACACTTTAAAATAATACATTTTTTGTATCATATTCACATATCTAGTCTGATATGTTTTATAAAAATGAGTAATACCCTCACATTAGAGATACCAAATGTATAATATATCACTTTCTGCCCATTTGTTGTATGTATCACTTACAATCCACTACATTTATTTACTACATTTTAATGTTTAACATATATAAACACATTCACTCATGATGATTCATATCATACCGGTAAAAAATCTGTAGAGACACCAAATACAAAACTAAGTATACGCTATTTAAAATTTAGAACTAATCTATATCATGATGTCATATCAATATTAATTAATCATTATAAACAAAAACAAATATTACAATGTTACATATGTTAATGATAATAATGTAACATAAAAGACTAGAAATAAAAAATCAAATACTCTCAAACTTTTTTCTATCATCTCTCTTTACTTTTAAATTTAGATTGTGCTTTATTTTATATTTCTTCACAAGGAATTTCCTACGCTTCACGCGACTCCCTTATTTGCAAATTTTGTTGACTTTTTTTTTGTAACTTTAGTGTAGTTGTTTAATAAGTGTTAAAATTTAATATTTTCAAGTTACACCTATGTAATGTCGCAGCGTATTAGGTTGTTATGGAGTTTCAAAATGTTGTTGCTTGAATGAGTTATTCACATCCTTGTGAGTAGGGTAGGTAGCATATAACGGTAAGAGCAAAAATGTGGATTGACATATGACACATAAACAACACAACTTTTATAGACATGTACATATTTAGTATGGAAAGTTTCTTTGGCAATAGATAAAACCAAATCTGCTACCATAAAAAACATCAACAACATATGATATACAATTAGCCAATGTTCGACATGTAAAGTTTCGCAAATAACAAAATAGACACTACTTGATCAAACTAATAATATTAAGGTCCGTATAATAGAAAAAGACTCTACTTTGTCGTTTTTATGGTGTCTACATCACTCTCTTCGTTGTCGTTTATGAATAGGTTTCTTCTCTTCTTAGACATTCTCGAATAAACTCTTTTGCTTGAAATTGAAGTCTCCTATTCATTAGGAATTTCTTTTGAGTATTCTATGTTTGATCCTCCCGCATTACAGTCTGTTGTTTCAGTTGAATATTCTACTTTCTCTTAACTTGTACGTAAAAGTAATTAATGATGATGTATGTTAAACAGATTGTCCGGAAGATGAATAATGTACCTATCAAGATAATATGTATTAGAAGATCAATAACATTGTAGCACTTTGACTTCTAGTCTTTGTTTATGCGATGTCGCATTCTAATTCTTCATCTGGCACATACACTTTTTTGATTGTATAGTTTTAACCAGCCATATTTCACATTTAAATTGCTCATTGTAAGATTGAAGACCATCCTGCATATACTTCAAATATGGGACGGTACATCAGTCTCACTTTTGAATATATGTTAAACTACTTGTGAGAAAAAGTATCAAGAAGTTTCTCCGCAACCCCATCAAGGACAAAAGCAGTCTTCCCACCAATGTCCTTGACCTTTATGTGTATATTAAACCTATGTATGCGTAAAACATCATTAGAGTTCCTTTGGATGTATGTTGTGGCTACAATGTTAGTTGCTTTCTTACCTACCATATGTAAAAATGAAGGTCTTTGTATATCCATATAACCATAAAACACCAATGAGGGGCACATTTTGATGTTTCAACTTAATTCTTTTTAAGCAATCTACTATAACTTTTAAACTTTGGTTAATAGTTAGCAAACTTTTAATAAAGTCACAAATGGCTAATTTGAGCTCAAACAACTATTTAGACTTACGACTTCATAGAAAACTAAATTAAGATGTCTAATAGAGACGAAAAAACACAGAAAAAATAGAGAAGAAAAAAAATACAATGTATACATTATTCATAAGACGTTGATAAATAATAATGTAGATTAAAAAATAAATACTAAATTAGTACTTTATATTTCGAGTTCATATTGATTCTTTCTCCCATATCCTATCAAATTCAAGAGTCTTCTTCATAATATACGTCGATAACATAAACTATTTGAACATACATCAATTTGAAAATATCTTAGTTTTTGAAAAGTAGCTTATCGATTATGAATTTGAAATCTAAATTAAAAATAATATTAAAAGAGAAGTAACATAAATTGTAAAAAAAAACATGAGATTTAGCAAAATTATGGATAAATAATCATTAAAGCTAAAAAAATCTCAATGAGAAGAATGAGTTACTCCATCAATAACCATCAATTTTTTGTACGTGTCCCTACAATCAACATTAATAAAAGAAGTAGAATAATATATTGTGATAATCTATGAGCTGATATAATATGAATAACAAAAAATGATATTTTATATGGAAAAATATAATATACAAATATAAGATTCCAAATAAATTCAAGAATTCATAAAACAGCATACCAGTTGAAAAAAATAGTCATCTAAAGTGATAATGATGAAAGTAGGATATAAAATATTACTATTAAAATTTTATAGAATATCATTATAGTTAAATAAAAAAAATGGTACCTCACAATCGTCGAAATAATCTCATCAAAAGGAGGTAATTGGTGAACAAAAAATATTTCTCCATTAGTTAGAGATATATATAAAAGAGGCTTACGAGCCTCACCATTTCGTTTTTTAAAAAGAAATATTTATAGGAATTATAAATGGAGACCATAACTTTACCTCTACAATTGATATTATGATAAGAAATTAAAGACTATTAATGTCATTAACTCATAATTGAGTATTATTAATAATTAAAAGAGACGGTGAAAAGCTGAAGAATTTGTATATTTAATGAAATAATCATGATCTTATACATGGGGAGATGGAGGGTTGCTGTTTTTACTAACAAATTTAATATTATTTAATTTAATCATTGTAATTATAGATATAGAATAAAACATTAATCAAATTATTTAGACATTTACAATCTCACAAAAGAGAATATATATATATATATATATTATAGAAAATAGGTATTATTAAGTTAGATATTTTAATTAGGAATTAACCTAAGGAAGTGCAAAAGTCTATCAACATTTTAATTAAAATGAAACAATTTAATATTTAAATTAAATAGTTAAATGTTTTATAATATTTTAATTTATAGTAAGGGTAAAATCTTAATTCAACTTTTAACTTTTTTGGTTCACACTTATATATATATATATATATATATATATAACAGTAGCATGCTGATTCATGCCTTGTGCTTATGATGTGAAGGGTTAATTATAGTACTTACCTCTGCGTCCATAGTCTAGGTAGAATCTACTAACTCTGCAATAGTCAACCAATTTTAAAACAATGCTTCTGCAATGGGAACGTTACTTGCATTTTCACTCTCAATAGTATGTACATCAACTGACTTCTTTGAGAACTTATGGAGCAACGGTGTGATGTTGTCCATTTTAAGACTAAAATAAATTTTGCTTGTTGCGGTGGTGGCAAAAGTCCGTTAACCTATTATGAAAAAAACAAAATTAAATGTTAATATCCTAGATATGTGACTATTAAAAGTTTCCAGTATGTTGAGAAGAAATAGCTACCTCTGAATTCATTTAGATTAGTAGTAGTAATGATCAAAATGTATGGTCCCAAGTGGATGGGATGTACGTATGAGTGAAATACTTTACCATGATCCACCCACAAAGTTATTCTTGCTTTAATAGTCGTGTCCTAACTAAATGATAATTATATGTAGCTTCTTTGTTATAAATGAATTTGAATGTAATGTAATTCAGATAAAAATATCACGGATCAATAAGACTGTGTATGTCGTGTTTCATCCAGTTTGAACTCATACTCTCCATATAACCGATTCCAAGTAAGCATCACACTACATCTACAAGTTAAGGAGGAATATTATTTACTGTATGCATTGGAGACCGTGTGAAACATAAATGGCAGGAACGGATGTGCCTGATAAGATGATGTTGTTGTTGACCCTAGAGCGAATCATTACTACTTAGATACATTTACAAGGATTTGAACAATATCATATTGTAGTTTTTGGATGGAAGTTATCCACAAGAATGCTATTTAAAAGTTTGAATACACTGATATGTATTCACCAGTTATTTTTGAAACTTTTAAGTTTCTCATAATGATTGCATAACCTTTGCTCAACTTTTCTTGAAACTTGTGAATTTGATTCTTCCCGATTACCATGTTCATCAAAGTTCCCTGTTAGAAGTAAATGTGCAAGCAAGTTTGGAATAACCAATTCATAGTGTTGTATAAACGGAACATGAACGATGCAGTACCTTCTCGAAAAGGGAGTAAATACTTGTTGTTTCCAATTCTTAAAAGGCGTCGCTCCGCATATAAGTTGTGTCGTTGTTGAGACGGTGTGATTGTTGGGGCTGAGGCAACACTAGAGTGTTTGTGTCGTTTGGGTTGATATGTACTTAAATGTAGGGGTTCTTAAGGGAAAGGGTATTTTTGGGAATATTTTAAATTAAAAGGGTTTTCTTGACGGTAGTAGCGCCACTTAGGTGGCACTAAGGTTTTCCTATATATATATATATATATATATATATATATATATATATATATATATATATATATCTATATATATATATTATATATTATATATATATATATACATATATAGTAGTTCTTGGCACTAAGAATTTCCATAACAAATTTTCTAAGGAGCAAAAATCGACTGCAAGCAAAATAGATAAATGAGAATGTGATTTTTATTAATAAACATTGTGAGTACCATTCCGTTGTTCTCGTGATTCTCTCTCCTAAGTTTCTCCATGATTCTAGAGCCTTCAATAAAGTATTTCTCGAATTGTTTGATGATGTAGACCTCTCTGAGATATTGTGTATCTCCGGTACGTCCGAAAGAGCGTCGTCGTTTAAGTCGATCTCCGTAAAGAACTCTGTTGACCACTCCTTCAAAGAGCTGTGTGGTTGATGTTGTAGCTTTCTCTAATTTTCTAAAATCTTTTTGAAGAGTTTTCTTGATTGCTCTAGAATATCATGTACATCCCCTATTTATAGTTGTAGGAGGTGGACAAGGTTGCATATGATTGTCTAAAGGATGTCATTTTGACACTTGGCTCATTGTGATTCAATCTTGTATTTGACAGGGACTACTACCTCATTTAGACATGTGGCATCACATTGTTGGTTACGGATGACTAGTAACAGTGACACGTGGCATGGGTTTGAGCTTCAAGATGAAACGGACCTTCGATTTGAATTTAATTAGATGGACTTAATCATTTGGAAAGCCCATATTAATTATTCCTCCCAAATGAAAATGGATTAAATTCAAATTTTGTATGAATTTGAATCAATAGAATTTATGTGTCTACAAATGCCCCTTACTTCGAGACTTGTCAACGTGGAGGCTTGCCGATGCTTGGCGACAAGACTTGAAGTAGTCATGAATGTGTTTTCCTTTTTTTTAGACTTGTCAACGTGTAGGCTTGCCGTATTTGACAACGAGAATTTATGTCTTCATGAATATGTAATCATTTTTTCGAGACTTCTCTAAGTGTAGGCTAGCCGAATTTGACGGTTAAAGTTGGAGTCTTCATGAATTCATTGTTGAGAGTTCAAGAGTAGTTGTTTCTTGTTGTCATATTCTAACTGGGGCACCACCAATAATTTTCTTGTAGTAGTGCAAGCATTTTTTTTTTAAAAAAAATTCTTGCTCCACAACCACATGGACCTTCTATATTGATTCCAAAATGATATGTCTAGTGGGTAGTAGAACTTGCTATTTTCCTTGTTGAACACCCTTTTCCAGGAAAATGGTAAACTTTAAATGAGTTGCCTGAAGAATATGCTTTTTTTATTGAAGAGTTGTCGACATGGACAATGTTCTTTGGTGGATCTACACGCCGAGATAGAGCAGGGGCAGGAGTGGTGTTGATACCTGCAGAACAAATAATTTTACCATTCTCATTTGTTCAAGGTGAAGCATGTTCCAAAAATGCTGCAGAATACCAAGATTTGAATGTGGGCCTTAAAATTGTATTGGACCGATTTATACAATTTATGTGTCTACACTCCCATATCAGCAAGAAAATGATATAAGAAAGAAAATATTATAAAAGTACATTTAAAAATGAATATAAAGGTCATAAATTAGTAATTTTAGCACTAAAAAAATAGACTTATAACTTTCATAATTTCATAGAAGATTAAATTAAAGAAGTATAAATCGATAAAGAATACAAAAAAAAAAAACAAATAAGAACAAATACAATATTCATATCCTTCTAAGACCGTAAGTATAAAATTATTTCTACCAAAAAGAAATACGTAAGGAATAGAGTTCTTGATGATATCTCCTCTCCTATAACCAATCAAAATTAAAAAGTCTACTAATAATCCAAGTGCTTAACTCCTAATGAATGATACATAGCATATAAAATTTAAAATAATTGAAAATCCAGAAAGAGCAAGAAAAAGTTAAATCACTTCTTTACCACATATATATGTCTGTCAGTTGGACTTCCTAAATACTAATAGTTAAAATTTATATTTATTACCAAATTTTTTTACAAATGTAAAATAATAAAAAGAAATTTTAAAGGTTGAATATTTGTGGAATATGAAAACAAATCCACCACATTGAATTGAATGAATTAATGAGTAAGAATGTATTTCATTTTAATGAAATATTATTAATATATAGGTGATTTTACTTTTAAATACCAATAATTAAAATATTGTTGTTTCATTAAATACTCTAATGACTATTAAACTTATAAAAGATAAGTTGTAATTCACTTTTTTATCATCCCAATTATAGTATGTATAAATATATATAATAATATATTATAGATATAGTATATAAATGTGTGGTGTGTGTGTTGTGTGTGTGTGTGTGTGGGTGTGTGTGTGTGTGTTGTGTGTAAATGACAATATCCTTGAAAAAAATTATGTTTATCAATTAAAAATTAAAATGAAATAGGAAAATAGAAGTTAACTATGTTTATCAATTAAAAACTAAAATGAAATAGGAAAATAGAAGTTAACACAAGAATGAGCAAACTATGACACAATAAGTGTATTATAATTGTTCAACAAAAATTCATGTATTTATAAACAGTTTAAAAAACATCTAAAATGATAAAGATAAAAGTATGATACAAAATATCATTTTAATTAGGGTAAGAACAAATATTAATATTTCAACAAAAAACCTTAAAAATTGCCAATGATTCACATCAACAGGAGGCAATTGGTAAAGAACAATTACTTTTCCATGATACTTATATAGATCTAGAGATTTGTAGGTTAAGATGAAATTTGAAGAGTTAATTAATTTAATTTTAAGAAGTTAGTGATCTAAGATATGAGGAAGAGGAAAGATTAATTGTTTTTACTTATAGTTCAATACATTTAATTACACTAATTATAGATAAAGGATAAAAAAAAATTAATTCATTTAACCATATAAATTATATAGAAATAATAAAGAATCAAGGATAAACACTTTGATTATCTAATTTTAAAAAAATAAAAACACTTTATCTAATTAACAAATTTAATTCATTTAAACACAAGTGCTCTTAAAAGAATTAGACAAAGTTTGTCCATTTCTTGCCGGTAAGGGCTACTTATTGGGGTGAAGATTATACAAAGTTCTATATTCAAGAAGCGATAAGACTTCATGAGGTTTCAGTCACCATTATTTCAATAGAGGTGCACAGTTTATTGCACAGTTCTGGAAATCCTTCAAGAAAGGTTTGGGTTCAAAAGTGAATTTGAGCACTGCTTTTAATCCTCACACAGATACACAAGCAGAACGTGCTATCCAGACCTAAGAAGATATATTTTGAGCTTGTGTGATCAACTTTAAGGGAAATTGGGATGATCACCAACCTCTCTTTGAGTGCGCTTACAACAATAGTTATCATTCAAGTATTCAAATGGTTCATATGAAGCTCTCTATAGAAGAAGGTGCAGATCTCCTATTGGGTGGTTTGCGGTTTACAAAGCAGGGTTAATAGGACAAGAATTAGTTCACCAAGCTATGGATTTCAGATCCAATAATCAAATTCCAATGCAGATTTTGGATCATCAAGTAAATATGTTGAGGAAAAAGGAAGTCGTTTCAGTCAATGTCCTTTAGAGGAACCGATTCGTTGAAGAAGCGACTTAAGAAGCTGATAATTATATGAAAAAGAGATATCCACATCTCTTTTGAATCCGGAGAGAATGTCACGACCCAAAATGAGCCGCGAGTGGCGCCCACACTTATCCTCCTATGTGAGCGAACCAACCAATCTAAACCCCAACATTTACCAATATTCCAACCATAATGAACAAAAATACAATGCGGAAGACTTAAAACCTTATTAATCTAATCAATAAACAAGCTTCTAAAAGTTTATCAACTATTATCCCCAAAATCTGGAAGTCATCACACCAAGAACATCTATCGTCAAATTTCTAATCTAAGAGTATTTAAGAAACTAAAATAAGTAAAAGGAATGGTCCATGTCCGAACTTCAAGACATCAAGACGTTAAGGAGAGAATCCAGTCCAAGCTAGGAATAATAGGTCACCCTGAAATCTGGTATGCTGAAGACTGGCTAGAGTTGAGGGCGAGTCGAAGTTGGTGGCACGTTTGCTGCACTCCACAAATAACAAAGAGAAAAATGCATGTAGGGGTCAGTACAAGGAACACGTACTGAGTAGGTATCATCGGCCAACTTAAAATAGAAAGCAATATATATCAGATAATAAATATAAAATCGACTACCATACTCAACAGGTGACAACAACAAGTACCATAACCATTGGCCACAACCCAAGCACATCTATGAGGACTCAAGCCTCCACACCATACTCATTTGGGAAATAGGTTCTTTAAATTTGAGTATAATAACATAATTCAAGATTTATTCCTTTTATTCTTCTTGTGTCGGTACGTGACACTTCGATCCTCTACTACTACGTGTCAGAACGTGACACTCCGATCCCCTAATACTATGTGTCAGTTCGTGACACCCGATCCTCTAATTCTATGTGTCGGTTCGTGACACCCGATCCCCTAATTCTACGTGTCGGTTCGTGACACCCGATCCCCTAATTCTATGTGTCGGTTCGTGACACCCGATCCCCTAATTCTACGTGTCGGTTTGTGACACCCATCCCCTAATCCTACGTTTCGGTTCGTGACACCCGATCCCCTAATCTCACTACTTTAGTTCATCAAGCCTTCCTTCATCTCAAGGCATCATCATTAATAGAGTGGAGTTAAGGTTTATAAGATTCAACAGTATCATCATTATAATCCATCACCATTTACATAATCACAACATGCAACAACACAATTAAGCATATAGAAGACTTTACAATACCACCCAATACATATTAATCTCTATTTAGAGTTTACTATGGAATAGCATAAACCATAACCTACCTCCACCGAAGAATCGTGATCAAGCAAGCTACTTCCCCAATGTCCTTGCTGTCTCTTCGTTCTTCTTTCTCTCACTCGTTCTGTCTTCTTTTCTTTTAAATTTTCTCTTCTTTCAAAATTCTCTTTGTTTTACCCTAATTACCATATAATTCATTATGATAAAAATACCCCATTATTTATTTCCATATTATCTTCTTTAATCCCCAACTAAATAAATTATTAACATTCACCCACTAACTTTATAATTATAATCATGAATAGTCCAAAACTCCCCTTAAAAACATTTAGCAGAAATCCGACCCAGTCAAGGTTACGCCACACGTGACGGCCCGTCGTGCTTGCGACGGTTCATCCTGCAGGGTCGTCACAGAGTTCAGAGACTCAATTTCAATAAAAAGGTCTGTGACGGTCCGTCGTATCTACGAAGGTCCGTGCTGCAGTTCCATCGCGAAGTTCAGAGAGTTGATCCTCGTACCCAAATTTCAGAGTTTAAGTGTTTTGGAACAAAGAAACTCGACGGTCCGTCGTGACCGTGACGGTCCATCGTGTGATCCGTCGACACAGCCAGTGATTATCAAAAGTAATTGTACTGCTCGAAACGACTAAACAAGTCGTTACAATAGATACCAATTTACCCATCGTTTGTCCTTGAACGATCACAAGAATAAAAATAAGGGCGAAAAAGAGTACCTGAATTTGTAAAAAGATGTGGGTATCTTCTTGCATATCCGCCTCCTTCACCCAAGTGGACTCTTGAACTGGCCGATTCTTCCATTGAAATTTGATGGATGCAATCTCCCTTGATGTCATCTTGCGGATTTCTCTATCTAGAATAGCAACAGGATCCTCCTCATAAGACAAATTCTCATCAAGAAGAACCGAATCCCAACGAATAATGTAGTTTCCATCCCCATGATATCTTTTCAGCATAGACACATGAAATACCGGGCGCACTCCTGAGAGTCCTGGAGGTAATGCCAATACATAAGCCACCTCCCCCACGCGTTTCAGCACTTCAAATGGACCAATACCTCCAAAACTAAGCTTACCTCGCTTACCAAACCGCATCACCCCTTTCATAGGTGAAACCTTCAGCAAGACTTGTTCACCCACCATGAAATCCACGTCCCAAACCTTTCGATCTGCATATTCCTTCTGCCTACTTTGAGCCGGTAAAAGCTTTTCTTGAATGAATTTCAGTTTCTCTAATGATTCCCTCAAGAGATCGGTACCCCATGGTCTCACCTCAAATGCATCAAACCAACCAATGGGAGACCTACATCTCCTCCCATATAGTGCCTCAAAAGGGGCCATATCAATACTTGAGTGATAGCTATTATTGTATGAAAACTCTGCTAAAGGTAAGAAGTTATCCCAATGACCACCAAATCCTATCAAACATGCACGAAGCATATCCTCCAACACCTGAATCGTTCGCTCAGACTGACCATCAGTCCGAGGGTGAAATGCAGTACTAAGGTCCAACCTAGTACCTAATTCACCATGAAATGTCTCCAAAACTTAGAAGTAAATTGCGTACCTCTATCTGATATGATGGAAAGTGGAACTCCATGCAATCGAACAATTTATGAGATGTAGAGTTTGGCTAACTTCTCTGCATTGTATGTCACCTTTACCAGAATGAAGTGAGCAGACTTAGTTAATCTGTCAAAAATTACCCAAATAGAATCAAACTTACCCAATGTCTTTGGAAGACAAACCACGAAATCCATTGCAATTCTTTCCCACTTCCATTCAGAAATGGGCATTCTCTGAAGTGTTCCTCCGGGCCTCTAGTGTTCATACTTTACCTGCTGACAATTCGGGCATTGGGCAACAAAATCAACAATGTCACGGTTCATTCTACTCCACCAAAAATGTTGCTTTAGGTCGTGATACATCTTGGTTGCACCAGGATGTATAGAATATCCTGAACTATGAGCCTCTGTAAGAATAGTGTGGATCAAATCATCAACACGCGGCACACATACCCTTCCATTAATCCGTAAAACGCCTTCCTCATCAATTATTGCCTTTTTAGCCTCTCCTCGCAACTCCATATCGCCAATTCGGCTCAGCTTCTCATCAGTAAACTGCTTTCCCTTAATCTTGTCAAGAAAAGAAGATCTTGCCTCCAGACAGGCCAAAAATCCTCCTTTCTCTAGTACTTCCAACCTCATAAAGTCATTAGCCAGAGTCTGAACCTCTCTAGCCAATGGGCGTCTAGAAACCTGTAAGTGGGCTAGACTTCCCATGCTCCCTGTTTTTCTACTTAAGGCATCTGCCACCACATTAGCTTTTCCTTGGTGATACAATATAGTAACATCATAGTCCTTCAGTAGTTCCATCCATCTCCTCTGTCTCAAATTCAAATCTTTCTGATTAAAGACATACTGTAAACTTTGATAATCTGCATAGACTTCACACTTAACCCCATATAGATAATGTCTCCATTGCATTAATGCAAACATGACTGCAGCCAACTCCAAATCATGGGTCAGATAGTTACGTTCATGCACTTTTAATTGCCTTGAAGCATAAGCAATCACATTTCTCTCTTGCATTAGCACTACACCCAACCCAGCATAAGATGCATCACAATAAACAATGAAATTCTTGCCTTCCACTGGCAAGGTAAGAATTAGTGCAGTAGTCAACAAGGTCTTGAGATTCTTGAAGCTTTCTTCACACTCATCCGAACATACAAATGGAACATTCTGCTTAGTCAAATTTGTCAGTTGGGAGGCAACAGAAGAAAATCCATTGACAAATCGACGGTAGTAGCTAGCTAAACCAACGAAGCTCCTTACCTCTGTAATATTGGTAGGTCTTACCCAACTCTTCACCGCTTCAATCTTAGAAGGATCCACCATCACCCCATCCGTAGAAACCACGTGCCCCAAGAAGGACACTGAATCTAGCCAAAACTGACACTTGGAGAATTTGGCATAAAGCCTTTTCTCCATCAACACTTCCAATACAATTCTCAAATGCTCCTCATGTTCTTTCCTGCTCTTTGAGTATATCAGTATATCGTCAGTAAATACGATGACAAAGAGATCCAGATATGGCTTAATAATCCCGTTCATCATTCTCATGAAAGCAGCAGGGGCATTCGTAAGTCCAAAAGACATTACTAAGAATTCATAATGCCCATACCTTGTTCGAAAAGCAGTGTTTGGCACATCCGTTGCCCGTATTTTCAATTGATGATAACCAGATCTCAAATCAATTTTTGAGAAGGTACAAGCACCTTGTAACTGATTGAACAAATCATCAATGCGAGGCAGAGGATACTTGTTCTTAACATATATGTATACATACATACATACATACATACATACTATATATATATATATATATATATATGTGGTGTGTGTGTGTGTGTTGTGTGTGTGTGTGTGTGTGTGTGTGTGTGTGTGTGTGTGTATTGGAAGTATATATATATTGGAAGTAGTATTGAGCACTAATGTAGGGATACGAGTTTAGAGTAACTCAAGTCGCCCTGTAAATAATTTAGCCATCATTGGTAGAAAAGGATCATATTTTTTAGATGAACCCTTTTAATAGTTTACTAGTGGATTCATTAGGCAGTTCAGGCCTATACTCTGGCATAGTTAGGATGGTCGGGCAGCCTGGGCCGAGTAACATTATATCATTACTATAGCTTTTATGTGATGGTTGTCTATTAGAGAATATCCCATAGAAGTATTGTATTTTCACATACATCAATTATTTGTATTTTTACATACTCTCAGATATCATTTGTATACTTGTATACATTTAGAGTTTACAACCTGCTTTTAGTTATTATTTCTTTATGTTGCAATCACTTTTAAACTGCGTATTTAGAATATGAGCAAGTAGATCATGATATTAGCAGAGCCAAGGTAAGTGTTCTTTCTTACTCCTTTTCAAGCCTAAGTGGTGTTTAACATTCCAACTCGCATACTAGTACATTCAATGTACTAATACCAATTGGCCTGCATCGTTTCATGATACAGACGCAGGTAACCAGGATCAACACGTAGCCCACCGTTGGTTCTGTTTGCACTCCACTATCACTTGGTGATCCTCTTGTCTTTCGGAGGACATCCCTTATATTGATCTTGTAGCTTAGTAGTTCAGATTGAAATTAATTTACTTGTTTTGACACAAGCGCCATTGTGGACTTATTAATTTATGAAGTATTTGTTTTTAAGTATGCTTAATTTTTGTTAAATTTGAGTTTAGTCTTCCGATGAGTTAAGTATGCCAGGCCAAGGATTTGTTTGACCAGAGATTTTGAATGTTCATTGTCAGTACTTAAATGTTGCATTCTCATTTCCAATAATTTAGTTATATTGTGTCATACATATTCCAATTTGGAGTAGGCTTAGAATTGAGTTAGATAAGGGTTCAACGTACCCCAATTGTCTCAAAACTACGTGCCCTTGTAGGAGTATAAATCCCCTCATTGGGCATCAAATTTAGCGATCATACGAGTAATGCCTTTATACTATGGAATGGAAATGTATATTAGGTTCTCTCAATGGAGAGCATATATCGGACTCCACGTTTAGCTTATGTTATTTGATGTCGGTTAATAGTAGCTCCCACAATCAGACTCTAGTGCATTTGACTAGAGTTTCAATATTTTAGTGTTCAGTCATTTTAATAATTAGTACTTCCTAATTAACT
>JAKWIY010001620.1:0-17698 GCA_027704805.1 Solanum corneliomulleri | reverse complement strand
CCAGTATTTGAAGTCTAGTTTAGAGGCTATTTTCAGACATAGTTAGATTCAGCTTAGTATTGAGTTAATATTTCTTTTGTAGTAAACTCATTGTTTTCAAATATCTCAGTTATAAAATATAGGTATTCCCCATGTTTTCATTTTAAGTATGATTTGGCTTCCGCAAGAGTTTATTATCTTTAGTATGCTCATGCTAATGCAAGCAGGGTTATCTTGGGATCAGTTGTGGTCCTAGGTTCCGTGTACGCGTCTCGGGGGTAGCTCGGGGCGTGACATTTTCTATGCTAGGGACCTTAATATTATTAGTTTAATCAAGTAGTGTCTATTTTGTTAGTTGCGAAACTTTACATGTCCAAAAATGGTTTATTTGTATATCATGTGGTGTTGATGTCTGTTATTGTAGGGTAAATGGTTTTATTTATTGCCAAAAAAACATCCCTTACTATAAATGTACATGTCTATAAAAGTTTTGTTGTTTATGTGCCATATATGTCGATCCACATTTTTGCTCTTAAAGTTATATGCTACCTACCCCTGCTCTCACCAGGATGTGAATAACTCATTCAAGCAATGTTATTTTAAAACTCTAGAAAAAAAACCTATTACACCGCGGCATTACATAGGTCTAACTTAAAATATCAATTTTTAACACTTATTTAAATACACTAAAACTAAAAATAAATTCAACCAAATTTGGAAATGACGGAGTCGCGCGAAGCTCTAGCAATTTTCCTAGTTTCATTTATATTATATGAGCAGCTAGTTGTATGGTGACACTACCTCCCTATAGCACATCATCTTGCCCCTGATAGAAGTACTTTTTCAATGACTTATCATTAATGTAGTGGTTTGGGACACTTCTTACAAATGAGGGGAACCTATACCAAGAGCTACTCACCGACTCTCCAGGCAATGCAACAAAGTTGTTCACTCTTTCTTTGTGGTTGAGCTTTTTAGACACCTGACAATATCGTGCTAGGAACACATCCCTCAACTGCTCCAAAGAATAGATCGAATTATAGGGCAACTGAGTGAACCAAATTGCGGCCTCTCCCGTCAGTGAGAGAGGGAACACTCTTAACCCGATGATGTCCATGTCCAAGTCAGGCCTCCCTACACAACTCTAACACACCGACCTTAGTTTGGCGATGTGAGCATGTGGATACTCAGATGGTAGCATCGTAAACAAACCTCTGGCGGTGAGCATATGCATCAATCTACTAGTTACGACAAATGTATGACCTTGTGGTAAAGGAGGTAGTAGAAGAGGACCATTAGAATAGGTGATGTTAACATAGCCCCTATAAAACACTTGAGGGCGTGGAGCAGGAGGCTTCCTCCTTAAAGCATCATCCCCCGGGTTACCCAAAATCACTTGGTGATGAGCATCAACTAGTGGAGGATGATGATGTTTGATCCCATCAGCTATATTAGCGGGATTCTGTGGGTTATTAATTTTTCGGAGTGTACGGTTCAGTTCTAGATCGAATGGAAGTTTTGGTTCTCCTTGACTCCGTGAACTTAACATACACTCAAGCTAGTGCTGGGAGGCACGAAAACAAAGAAAGAAAAGTAAAATAAGGAAATTTTTGACTAAAACTTGGTAATGTTATTAAAGTTAATCTAAAATCCACTTCTCCTAGAAGTCGTGCCAAAATTTGATACGCTCAATTTTCACTTCCCTAAAGAAGTATAATCGGTCGTATCAAGGAAAAAAGAAACTATTAGGTTGTGGTCGATCACACGAGGAAAATATTTAGACTTAACTTTAATATATGATTACCTCTATTTAGTGAAGTCCTTTTCGAAATCTAGTAATTTAAAGGGGGGTTTTTTGTAAAATAAAAGTGTTGCAATGTTGTAAAATAAAACAAGTAACAAGAGTGAATTATTGGTGTTTATGAAGTTGTGAGAGAAACTAGGGTTTAAGTGTTCCCCATAGGTTCCTAACACATTATCCTAGTTATAACTATTCTTTCCTACTGTTTCATGCAATGTGATAAGTTATGTATCTCTAAATCCTTGGTCTGTCTTTTAGGGAATTTCACCCCGTACCTTGGTCTGGCTACGTGTCTAAGTTTCTAACCCATACCTTTACTTCATATTAAGCATCATATTCGATGTTTGGCTTAGTTATTACTTTGCACATATCGAAACTATCCTATTAAATAGTATTTACTAAATCTATGGCGATAATTCTTTTCCTATTAACCTCCCCCTTGGTCTAACAAGTAGCAATAAGGAGAGTTCTAACGCGTCCACTCGTTAAAAATACTTCTAGACAAAAGAATTATTGATGCATGCAATAACCTATTTGAGAATTATTATTTAGTTAGGTTATTCTGTCAATCACCTGTTGTTCCCACAACACTAGTTTTAGATTTAGTTATCCATGGTTAGAAGAACATAATTAATAATTGATAAATAATAAATTATGAAATTACTTTGACACAATCAAAGAAAATCTAGAAATTCAACTTGAAATCACAGAATTATCATGAACAGCAAATCCACAAATTTGATTTAATTGCAAAAACAAATCTCCAAGAACCAAAGTATGAAATTAGTAAAAGAATCCAACCCAAAAAAAGAGATTTTTCTCCCTATTTATAATAACAAGAGTCTTAAGTTAAATATTATTTTGAAGGAAATTTAGTTCAAAACACGGATTCTATCGACAACCAACATAGACGGTCCGTCGGTTAAATGACAGACTGTTAATTGCCTCCGTCGGTCCATACATAACATCTTTTCAAAACCTACATTTAGCATCTTCTCTAATGCCAGCGACAAACCAACAAAGAGTCCTAGGATGGTTCATGTTTATATGTATCTATATATATATATATATATAGATATATATATATACGGATGTTTCATGTTTACCATTAATGGATGCACAGTGAAAAAAAAAATTATTAAAAATAAATAAGACAATTTAAAATAATTTTAAAATAAATTTGAGGGTAAATAACAATTTTATTCTTAATTAAATAATATAATGTCCAAAAAATTAAGTTAAGTCATACTAAAGTCAATAAAGCAACCGTGCCAGAACCACGAGACGCGAGGGGTGTCTAACACCTTCCCCTTGGTCAACTTAATTCTTTACCCGAATTTTTAGTTTGCAAACAAACAAAATAGAGTAAAATTTTCTTTTTATTAGAGATTTAAATAAGGTGACTTGGAACACCAAAACTCCATTCTAAGTGGCAACTCTGAAAAATAATTATCCCTTTTCAAAATGTCACTTTAACTGGAAAAACTCTTTTTCTTTCAAAAAAAAATTTATATAAAATATTGAGAGAAAAAAAAAAAGGTGGTGTGACATCAAGTAAGCATTTTGTTTTGTAAACATTACGTAATGTTACTCTTTTTTTTTTATACATATATTTTAAAAAAAAATTAATCGTTAATTATGTTAAGAAAAGGAATTACTATTTTTTGGCTTTGTAAATGGTTTTTTTAGTAAATCTACCTCTAGTCAGAGCGTCTAGCGGGTATTGAAAATAAAAAGATATTAATAGGGAAATGTACAAGCAAGGGAGTATAGGTCATACCTTACTATTTTTAATGAGATAAGAAGTCTCTACTAATTAAGAGGCATGGAGAAAATAAGAACTGGAGGAAACTAAGTATTCTATGATAATCAACGAGTTTATAATCCTCACTACGATGATACTAAAAAGTAGGATGCTTCAGTAAAGCATATAAAATCCACGAATAAAGACGAGTTATCCAACTCAATTTTCATTTGATATAACTTTGAACTAAAAAAGACAGTTTGCCCATTTAAAGTAATTTAAAGTATATTCTTTTTATATTTTTCTTCAAATATGTCTTACAATAATTGATAATTTATCATTTCTTGTTGGATTTGTTGGATCATGATAAAGTCGTTGACATTATCATATGGTTTTGCTTTGCCAGTATCACCGTTAGGTGCCATGGAAGAAATTCCTCACTTACCTTACAATCCCAACTATGTTGTCTTCCATATGTCTTTTTTTTTTTTTTTTTTTTTTTTTGCATTTTTGTGCTCCCACTTTTTTGTTGTGTAGGTAAATGATCCCAATCCATAGTCACCTTATCAAATCATCTATCCAACATATCATCTTTATAATCCCTATCAAACATTTCACTACCCAAGTCAAGAAAGATATCTCTATTATCCAAGTTCACTTTCGTATCACTCAATTTAGATGAAGTATCTAAGACTGCCATACATGCCTTTGTCTTACTTGTATTAAATTCGAGTGTTTCAGGGTTTTACTTAGCCGACTAAGTGAAGGGGTATTAGTCTCTACCTTAACTAAATTTTCCCATCTTGAAGCACTCGTTTCCACTTGTTTTTCCGTAGCTTAATTTAAATTAGTTGTAGCCATCTCCTGATTCAAAATAAACATGGCAGGTGTATTTGGATTGATTTCTTTTCCATCTATCTCCTCTGTTACCATGGACTACTTTTTATGTGTCACACGAGCTTGTTGATCAGTATGATCAATATGGTAGCATTCTTTTAACTTCGATTATTGATCAATCTCCTTTTCCAAGTCTAAAGAATTCAAAGATTCAGTAGAAAATTCATTCGTACCACGTAACCCTTCATATTGTGAAAAATTCTCATCTCGCAACACATCAAACTGAGTAAATTCAACAATAATATTACATCTATGAAGATCAACTTGTGTAGAATTATGTTGGTGCAACATCTAATATTTTTAGGATTTAAAGTGAATAGTTTTTTTAATGTTAGACAATAATTCGTTGATACTGGTTTTTTCTGCAATAGAGGAGCCTTGTTTTCCTTCAAATTGCTTTAATTTAGTTACTATTACTGCATTAGGCAATGCCAACTCTCCATCGTTCACAAATCTAGATGATAATTGTCGTGTAGCTCCTTATGATCTAATAATCAACTCTCAAGAGTTATTATCTGCATTATTTTGTGCCTCAACATCAATATGTATTGGCGTTGAATAACTTATTCCAGCCGCACTAAGTTTATCATTATTTTACTAGTGAGTGTTCAATATCTTCTTTAAGCCCAGATGTTGCAGTAAAAAGCAGAATACCTGGTGTGTTAACTCTTCATTGACTAGTTCCTGTAGGGTGTTTCTCCTATTTATTGTTATCCACGCTTATTTTTTTAGAATTGATGTTAGACTAATTTGGTAATGTTACCTCTTTAAAATTTTTTGAATAGAATGAACATTCTCTTTGTCATACCAATATTATCGCAAATCTCATTCAAACATTTCTCGGTTAATTTTGTTTTCGTTGAAAAATGCACCTTCGATCTCTAAAGTTAGCTATATTGATCCTCCTTGTGACCCTGATATTTACATGTTATGCAGTGCGAGGGAAATTTGTCAAAGACAATTTGTAACCTCTCATTACTCGTATTAGCCAAAAAATTATTAAGAAGCTAAAATTTATCATTTTTGGAAAGAATAGGAAAAATTGGGAAAATTTTCTAAGTTAAGAAAATGAGTTTTTTCTCATTTTCAAACGGTCATAACTTCTAGATCATGAGGAGTAAAAGTCAGTTCTTTATATGGTTGGAAAGCCCTTGAATATATCTTTCAAACGCCTTCAAGTTTATGAATTTTTCATCTCATAAGACGGAGATATGCCTATCAGAAGTTGGGCATTTGGATTGGGGAAGGTCCCAATCCGGATTTTAGTAAGGGTAAAGTGGCCTTTTGACCCAGCTATTTCCTAATTTGTTTTAAAGTTTTATTAGGGGTAAAACTAAGCCTTATGTAATTTTTAGAAAAGTTATTCACGCTTAGGGCTTGTGTAAAAGAGAAAAGGAGAGGAAGAAGAAGGGGTAAGACTTATAATTTATCCAGAACGCCAAGTTCTTCGAGTGGAATTCATCGTAGGTGATATCTATTAAGGTGTGTGACATATATTTGTGTTGGGGTTAGTTCACAAACGCACAAACTTTTTCAACTAAGCAAATTTTGAGTATTATGAATGATGAACATTGAAGCTCTAGAAGAACAATGATTGAACTTTTGTTGGTTGAGTTGTGTTATTCCCTTAGTTGATTTAATTTATATTCCTGGGTTGTTTTTAAGGTATAATCTATTGGTTATTTAGGTTATTTGTGATACTAAGCTATTGGAGGAAAGATCCATCGAAGTTTAAAATGTTTAGAGTACAAAATGGGAGAATAAAAGAAGAAAATAATGTTTGAGAGGCCCTGGTTCGCCGCACCAAAAAGAGTCCCTCAGGACAGTTTGTATCCTTTAAGCTCTAGTGTGCCACGCCAGCCATAGCCCCTCAGGAGAGATGTTGTCTGTTAGGCTCTTCCAGTCAATGCCTCTAAGAGTACCAAGGATGCCTGGAGACCCCGTTCTTTCCCCATCTTTTCATACTAGTTCAGAAGAGATTTCGCTAAAACTCCTAGTCGATACAAAATTCTAAGGTACATATAAACATAATGAAATCATCCATAAATCAAGAACCTTGATTCCATAATCCTATTCAAGAAAAGTTAAGATCAAAGTTTAAGAAGTTAAGTTTTAAGGCTAAGAATTAAGTCAAAGTAAAGTTCTTAAGGTTTCCAAGAGTCTTAATTAAGTGTTTTAACATCTTATTAAGACTCAAGTTTCGAGTTAAAGAAAGTGTAAAAGTTGAAGTCTTTCATTCAAAGAAGTATAAGAGAACTATGTATTCCCTAAAGAGTTGATTACGATCAAAAGTTTCAAGTCAAGCATAGAGTAAAGAGTTGAGTTCATTTCTCAAGATATAAGGGAACTAAGAATTACCTAGAAAATTTATAAATGATTTTATATTTCAGTTAAAAGGAAACTAAGATTTCCCAGAAAAACTTTTAACAAGAAAATGGAACATTAATTCCAAGAGATCTTTTAAAGCTAACAGTTGAGAAATTATATAAACCCAAAGAAAGGAAGTTATTCTAAAATCATGAGCTAAAGTATGTATTGCGAGATGTATTGAGCACCGATGTGGGGATAAGACTTCATATTATCTCAAGACCCATGTAAATCTTCTGTCTATCATGGGTGTTAACGGGTAATACTCTTTAGATGATAACTTAAGTTAAGCTAGTGGATCAACTAAGTTAAGGAGTTCTATGGGATGAAAAAATATATGACCATTCTTTCATCGTCGGCAAGACGTTGTATCACCAATTAGGCTCATAGTGGTGATTGTCAGTCATAGATTTTCCCACAGAACTTAATTATTTTCATATAAAAGTAAAATTGATTTTTTTTATTGCATTTCCTTTAATGAACTGAATATTTTTATTCATTTATATGCATTGAGTTGAGTATTCATGAGTTGAGCATATCGAAGGTAAGTTCATCTTATTCATATTAAGTTTAACGCATTGTTAGCAATCAAACTCACATACTCGTACATTCAATGTATTGATGCTAGTGGATCTGCATTGTCTTACGATGAAGACATAGGTAACCATGATCGGCATCAAACGTCTCGTTTATCCAGTTTGAGCACTCAATGTGAGTGGTGAGCCTCGTTGCATTATGGATGATTCTTGTTATTGCTTTCCAGTCTTTTCATCAAAGAATGTTGTGGCGGTTGTCCCGACATTCAACATAGGATGTTTAGAGGCTTCATAGATAGATAGTAAGTCATTTAGTTAAGTTGAGTCTCTTTAGTAACATATTTCTATTCTGCTGTAGAAGTGCCTTGTTCGGTTCATCTTAATTTGGTTCAGCAACCCCAATTGCCTTTGGTTAACCCAACTCTCCATCATTCATATATCTAGACGGTAACTGTCATGTAGCAACTTCTGATCTAACAATCATCTCCCTAGAGTTCTTATCTGCATTATTTTGTGCCTCGACATTAATATGTGTAGGAGTTGATGAACCTGTTGCAGCCTCACCAAGTTGCTTGTTTATCCTACTAGTCAGCGTTCCAATATCTTCAATAAGCGTAGATATTGCAGTAAGAAGCAGGATTCCTTGTCTGTTAACTATTTCTTGACTAGTTGTTGTAGCGTGCTTCTTCTTTTAAGGTCATGCACACTATCTTTCCAGAATTCATGTTAGATGAATTTGGAAATGTTAGCTCTTTCTTTTTCTCATCCAAAATTTATTGGGAATCTCCTTCAAACTTTATTCGTTATTTTTTTCATTGATCAATCCACCTTTGATCTCCATAGTCAGTCTACATTCTTTCTCCTTGTTACCCAGACGTTTACATGTTGTGCAGTTTAATGGCAATTTGTCATAGACAATTTGTAACAACTCATACGTCGTGATTGCCAATAAATTGCTATGAAAATAAAATATATTTTTTTTGAAAGAATAGGAAAAATATGGAAAATTTCATAGGTTAAGAAAATGAGTGTTTGGTCATTTTGAAATGGCCATAACGTCTAGATAAGGAGTAGTTAGATTCAGTTCTTTATATGAATGTAAATCCGTTGAAGTGAAATTTCCAATGACATCAAGTTTACAAATATTTTATATCGTATGAAGGACATATTCCTATGAGAAGTTGGAAATTTGGATCGGGGAAGGTCCCAATCCGGATTTAGTAAGGGTAAATTGGTCTTTTCACAGAACTATTTCTCAAATTGTTTTAAAGGTTTTTGGGTGTAAAACTAAGCCTTATGTCTATTTTAGAAAACTTATACAGGGTTAGAGATTGGCATAAATGAGAAGAGAAGAAAGAGAAGGGACAAAGACAAAGAATTCATCAAGAATGGCAACATATTTGAGTGGAATTCATCAAGAATGGCAACAATTTTTGAGTAATTTGAATGATTAACATTGAAGTTGTTAGATAATAATGGTTGAATTCTTGTTGAATGTGTTGTGTTATGCATTAAGTTGATTTTTTTCATCTTATTGGGATGTCTTAAGGGTCTAATCTATTAGGTATTGAGGTAATAGTAATCGTTAGCGATTGGGGAAAATCCATGGAAGTTGAAATGGCTAAAATTAGAAAAGTGGAAATTAAAAATTAAAATCCCTTCTGTTAGGTCCAGGGGCGCCACGCCATCCAGAACTCCTCTAAGACTCTACTAGTTCGCGAAAGCAAGAGCCCCAAAAATGACTGGATACCTTGTTATTTACCAATCTTTTTGTAATAGTTATGAACTTATGAACCTAAAACTCCTAGTCGATTCGAACACTCTAAGGTACATCTAAACATTATGAAATTATCCATAAAATGAAATCATTAACCTTGAATCCACAATCCAATTCAAGGAAAGTTAAAATCAAAGTCTAAGAAGCTAAGAGTTAAGTCTTAAAGTTATGAAATAACTCAAAGTTAAGTTATTAATGTTTACAAGAGTCTTATTTAAACGTTTTAACTTCGTATCAATGCCCAAATTTTGAGTTACAGAAAGAGTAAAAGTTGAAGTCTTTTCTTCAAAGAATTATGAGAGAACAAAGTATTTCAAAAATATTTGTTTAAGATAAATGTTTCATGTTAACGAAAGAGTAAATAGTTGAGTTCTTTTGTCAAAGGCTATCAGGGAACTAAATATTTTGTATAAAGTTTTAGAAATATATACATTTATGTTTAGAGGAATCTAATATTTCCCAAAAGAGTTTTGATTAAGAAAAGGGAACATTGATTCCAAGAGATTTTTTAAAGATTAATGTTGAGAAATTATCTCATCCAAAGAAAGGAAATAATTTTTAAAAAATGAGTTAAAATATATTTTGGGAGTATCATTGAGCATAGACGTAGGGGTAAGAGTTCATATTAAATCAAGTCAACATTTAAAACATGTAGATATCATGGGTATTAAAGGGACATAATTTTTAGATGATCACGAAAATTAAGCTAGTGGATTTACTAAGCTAATGAATTCTATGGGACGGCAAAGTAAACGACACTTCTGGTAGTGTGGGTAAGATGTTTTATCACCACTTATGCTCATAGTGGTGGTTTTCGGTAAGAAAATCTCCCACATAACTATATTTTTTTCATATACAACTAAAGTTGAGTTTGTTATTGTATTTCTTTTAATGAACTAAGTTGTTTTACTATTTTGCAATGCTTTACATATATCACATATGTTTTAACTTACTTATATATGTAGTGAGTTAAGTATTTATGAGTTGTGCAGAGACAATGTAAATTCATTTTATTCTTATCAAGCTTTAGTAGTTTTTATCAATCCAACACTCATACTCATACATTCAATGTGCTGATGCCAGTTCTTCCTGCATCGTCTTAAGATGTTGATGCATGTAACGAGGATAATTATTCAACTCCTCGTTGATCAAGTTTGAGCACTTAAACTTTGTGGTGATCCTCTTTGTATTCTGGAGGATCCTTCGTTATTCCTTTCCAGACTCTTCATCGTAGAATGTTGTGGGGTTTGTTACGAAATTCATCATAGTAGGTTTAGGGGCTTCATAGACTAACAGTCAGTCATGTAATACATTTATGTCTTTTTATTTCTATATATCTTACATCGATATTTAATGCCATTTTAACCAAGAAAATTAATTTAACTTATTTATGACAATGTTGTTGTTTTATCATTGAGTAAGTATTCTTTTGAGTTAATTAAGATAGGTCAAGGATTTGCTCAAGGCCAAAAATGGTCATTTGGTGTCGTCCACGTCTAGGATGTATGCTCGGCGGATCACAAACCTTGTTTCATAGAACACAATGTTCAAAAGTTTATGAAGTCCTGTCTATAGAGTAGTCATTTGTGTTAAGGTGACGACATCTTTGAGTAGGAGGCTGCAACATTACGGAATTTCATTACTTCATTCATCATCCTATTTCGTATATTACAATTTATATCTAAAAAGATTCCCTCTAATTCGTGCTTGCACATGTTTTAGATCATCATGCCTCCACGAAGAGAATCTACAGATTGTCCAGCCATAAATAAAGTAGAAGAACTGGAGGTACCTAATGCACTAGAAGTTTAATCTCAAAGGGAAGTTACCAATGTTGAGTTCCACGAGGATATCCAAAAGTAAAGACACGCGGTAAATAACAAAGTTAGACAAAAAAGAGGAGCTCGATAAGAAAGTGTAGACCCTTCAATGAATAGGGAATTTTTTAGGATGAATCCCTTAAAATTATTCTAGTTCAATCACTGTTATGGATCTGGAGAACATTGTCAAATAGCTTCAGAACGTGTTTGAGATGATGCATGTTGTAGATACTGAAAGGCTTCAACTAGTTACATATCATGCTATTCGTAGTAGACTCTTAATAGCGAATGATATGTATTGGTAGTATTGTAAACCTCTCTATACGCTTAATTGTATGCTTGCATGAATATGATTATGTGATTTCGATAAAACAAGCATGATGAAAACTATTGAATCCCAAATCTTCAAAGAAACTTTAATCTACTTATTAATGATGATGCCTTGGTAGAAAAGAAGGCTTGATGAATTGAAGTAATGGGATTGATGATGCCTTGGTATAGAGAAGGCTTGATGAACGGATAGAATGAGATTAGTGGATCGGAGTTTCACGTTCCGACACATAGTATTAGTGGATCGGAGTGTCACGTACCGACACATATAGGGGATCGGAGTGTCACGTTCCGACACATATAGGGGATCGGAGTGTCATGTTCCGACACATATAGGGGATCGGAGTGTTACGTACCGACACATAGTGGTAGGGGATCGGAGTGTCACGTACCGACACAAGAGGAAGAAAGATAATGAATCTTGAAAGATGATAATATACTCAACATAATGAACTTAATTCCCAAATGAGTATGGTATTGAAGCTTGAGCCCTCATGGATGAACTTGATGGTACTTATTGATGATTATAGTACTTGTTGTTACATGATGAGTTTATAGTTGATTTATAATATTACTTGATATATATTATCTTCTATTTTGAGTTGGCCGATGATATCTACTCAGTACTTGTGGTTGTACTTACCCCCTACTTTTGTGTTTTCTTCTTTGTTATTTGTGGAATGCAGCAAACGTTCCGTCAACTTCAACTCAACAGTAAATCAAGCCAGTCTTCGTCACACCGGATCTTCAGGGTGAGCTAATGCTTCTAGCTTGGACTGGGTCTTCTTCTTCAAGTCTTGATGCCTTCAACTTCCGGCATGGACTAGCTTTCTATTTGTTTTGTGTTTCTTAGATACTCTTAGTTTAGTAATTTGAGGATAGATGTTCTTGTGATGATGACTTCCAGATTTTGGGGATATTAATAATAGTTTTGAATTGTTTTATTAATGAGTTTAAGTCTTCCGCATTATTTTCTGTTGATATATCTTGAAATGTTAAGGTTTAGATGGGTTGGTTCGCTCACATAGGAGGGTAAAATGTGGGTGTCAGTCGCGTCCCCGATTTTGGTCGTGACAAACTTGGTATCAGAGCCATTAGGTTTGTTGGTCTCATCACACAAGAACAGGCCTAGTAGAGTCTTAAGGAACGGTAGGGGGACGCCTTTACTTCTCCTTGAGAGGCTATAAGACTCTAGGAAAATTTCACTCTTTCATTCTTTCTTTCGTGCTACTAATTGAGTCCAATTGGTATCTAGGCGATACGAATTGGTATCTGACCATCTTCACTGTATTTCGCAGATGGTTAGAACTAGAGCAACGACCGCACCAGCAGCAACAACGGCACGACAAGAAACATCTGAGCCAGCCACTGGGGTTGTGGCTCGAGGAAGAGCAGCGGCAAGAGGCCGTGGTAGAGGCTGTGGGAGGACGTCCTCTAGAGGAAGAGGACGAGCACCTAGCCCATCTGATGCTAGGGCAGTGACTCCTCCACCGTGAGGAAGTAGTAAGAGAGGGTGAGGGGGGAACTGAACAAGAGCAGAATGAGGAATTGCCACCCCAACCTACCCCAGAGATGATCAATCAGGTTCTTGCTTACCTTAGCGGTTATCTGATCACGGTCAGGCACCTCCAGTGGTTTCTGCACCAACACCTCTGGTTTCAGAGGTACGACATGCGGCTACTATGGCTCCCCGCATGGATGCCTCATTGGAGATAGGCACATTTCCACGTCTGACTACTGGACCGATAATGTCAAACGATCAGCACGAACTTTTCAGTAAGTTCTTGAAATTGAAACCTCCAGTCTTCAAGGGTGCAGAATCTGAAGATGCTTATGATTTTCTGGTTGATTGTCATGAGCTACTACACAAGATGTGGATAGTAGAACGGTATGGCGTTGAGTTCGTAAGCTATCAGTTTCAAGGGAACGCCAAAATGTGGTGGCGATCACATGTCGAGTGTCAACCGAGAGAGGCCACACCTATGACTTGGGCATCCTTCTCTACCCTGTTTATGGAGAAGTATATCCCAAGGACTTTGAGAGATAGAAAAAGGGATGAGTTTCTTGAGTCTCGAGCAAGGTAGGATGACGGTTAACGCATATGAGGCTAAGTTTCGTGCTTTATCAAGGTATGCCACCCAACTTTGTTTGTCCACCAAGAGCGGATTCGCCGTTTTGTGAAGGGGTTGAGGTCGGAATTGCGGATTTCAACCTTACAGGTAGCGGCTACGGCAACATCCTTCAAGAGGTGGTAGACTTTGTGGTAGAAGTGGAAGGAGTGAAGCCAGATGACTTCACCACGACATCGACATCAAAATGGTTTCGAAGGGGAGGTGAGTTTAATGGTTCTTACTCTAGAGGACATAGCTCCGGAGGTTACTCAAGTCGACCAATTCTGTCTTCACTACAGACTGTAGTTGGGGGTCCACCTCAGAACGGTCAACACTACTCCGAGAGACCTATGCCTGACTCCAGAGAGTGTTATGGATGTGGGGAGATTGGACATATTAGGAGGAATTGTCCAAAACAGAGTTACAGACCCCCAATAGCTAGAGGTAGAGGTGGTCATGGTAGAGGCCGTTTTTCTGGAGGACGTGGTGGTCGAGGAAATGGTGGTCACCAAAACGGCCGAGGTGATGGGCAAACTGGAGCCACTACATCACAACATGGTAGGGGCAACGGACAAACTAACGAAAGGGCCCATTGTTATGCTTTCCCTGGGAGATCTGAAGCGGAGACATCAGATGCTGTCATCACAGGTTATCTTCTGGTTTGTGATTGCATGGCTTATGTATTGTTTGATCCCGGATCCACATTTTCTTATGTATCTTCCTCATTTGCTAATGGTCTAAATTTACATTGTGAATTACTTGATATGCCTATTCGTGTTTCTACTCCGGTGGGAGAGTCTGTGGTAGTTGAGAAGGTATATAGGTCTTGTTTGGTGAATTTTGTGGGGAGCAACACCTATGTAGATTTGGTCATCTTAGAAATGGTCGATTTTGATGTAATTCTGGGTATGACTTGGCTTTCTCCGCAATTTGCGATCTTGGATTGTAATGCTAAAACGGTGACGTTAGCCAAGCCTGGGACAGATCCATTAGTGTGGGAGGGTGACTACACTTCCAATCCGGTGCGTATCATATCCTTTCTTCGTGCTAAGAAAATGGTTAGTAAAGGGTGTTTAGCTTTCTTGGCACATCTCAAGGATGACACTACCCAAGTACCCTCGATTGAGTCGGTTTCGGTAGTCCGCGAGTTTTTGGATGTGTTCCCTGCAGATCTTCCTGGTATGCCACCAGATAGGGATATTGACTTCTGTATCGATCTTGAACCGGGCACACGCCCCATTTCTATACCCCCTTATAGAATGGCTCCCGCCGAATTAAGAGAGTTAAAGGCTCAACTTCAAGAGTTGTTGAGAAAAGGCTTCATTAGACCAAGTGCGTCTCCTTGGGGTGCTCCGGTTTTGTTTGTGAAGAAGAAGGATGGGAGTTTTCGGATGTGCATAGACTACCGACAGTTGAACAAGGTAACTATTAAGAACAAGTATCCTCTTCCTCTCATTGATGACTTATTCGATCAACTACAAGGTGCTTGTGTCTTCTCGAAGATCGACTTGAGATCCGGTTATCATCAATTGAAAATACGGGCAACGGATGTGCCAAAGACCGCTTTTCGACTAGGTATGGGCATTATGAATTTGTAGTGATGTCCTTTGGTCTTACAAATGCCCCCGCTGCTTTCATGAGCTTGATGAATGGGATTTTTAAAGCCGTATTTGGATCTCTTTGTGATCGTATTTATAGATGATATACTGGTATATTCTAAAAGTAAGAGGAACATGAGGAGCATTTGAGAATTGTATTGGAAATGTTGAGGGAGAGAAAGCTTTATGCCAAGTTCTCTAAGTGTGAGTTTTGGCTAGATGCAGTGTCCTTCTTGGGGCATGTGGTTTCTAAGGAAGGAGTGATGGTAGATCCTTCTAAGATTGAGACAGTGAAGAATTGGGTAAGACCCACTAATGTGTCAGAAATAAGATCTTTGTTGGGTTAGCTAGCTACTACCCCGCTTTGTCAAGGGATTCTCTTCTATTGCTTCCCAATTGACGAACTTGACTAAACAGAATGTTCCATTTGTATGGTCGGATGAGTGCGAAGAAAGCTTTCAGAAACTCAAGACTTTGTTGACTACCGCACCTATCCTCACCTTGCCGGTAGAGGGTAAGAACTTCATTGTTTATTGCGATTCATCCTATTCGGGTTTGGGTGCAGTGCTAATGCAAGAGAAGAACGTGATTGCTTATGCTTCAAGACAATTAAAAGTGCATGAACGTAACTATCCAACTCATGACTTGGAATTGGCCGCGCTAGTGTTTGCACTAAAGCAATGGAGGCATTATTTATATGGGGGTTAAGTGTGAAATCTATACGGATCATCGTAGTCTACAGTATGTCTTTACTCAGAAAGATTTCAACTTGAGACAAAGGAGATGGGTGGAACTACTGAAGGACTACGACATCACTATTTTGTATCATCCGGGGAAGGCGATTGTTGTGGCAGATGCCTTGAGTAGAAAGGCGGGAAGCATGGGAAGTCTAGCTCATTTGCAAGCTTCTAGACGCCCATTAGCTAGAGAAGTGCAGATTTTGGCTAATGACCTCATGAGGTTAGAAGTAAATGAGAAGGGAGGATTGTTGGCTAGTGTGGAGTCAAGATCTTCTTTCCTTGACAAGATTAAGGGGAAGCAGTTTGATGATGAGAAATTGATCCGGATCCGAGATAAAGTGTTGCAAGGAGAGGCTAAAGAAGCAACACTCGATGAGGAAGGTGTTTTGAGGATTAAGGGAAGGGTATGTGTACCCCGCATTGATGATTTGGTCAACACTATTCTGACAGAGGCTCATAGTACAAGGTATTTTATACATCCGGGTGCAAACAAGATGTATCGCGACCTAAAGCAACACTTTTGGTGTAGTAGAATGAAGCGCGATATTGTTGACTTTATTGCCAAATGTCCAAACTGTCAACAAGTAAAGTACGAACACCAGAGGCCCGTAGGAACACTTCAGAGAATGCCCATTCCTGAATGGAAGTGGGAGAGAATCGCAATGGACTTTGTGGTTGGTCTTCCAAAGACAATGGGTAAGTATGACTCCATTTGGGTGATTGTTGATAGGTTAACTAAGTCTGCTCATTTTATTCCGGTCAAGGTGACTTACAATGCAGAGAGGTTAGCCAAGATCTATATCTCAGAAATCGTTCGATTGCATGGGGTTCCACTATCCATTATATCAGATAGAGGTACGCAGTTTACTTCTAAGTTTTGGAAAACATTGCATGCTGATTTGGGTACTAGGTTAGACCTTAGCACTGCATTTCACCCTCAGACCAATGGTCAGTCTGAGCGAACGATTCAAGTGTTGGAGGATATGCTTCGCGCATGCGTGATAGAGTTTAGTGGCCATTGGGATAACTTCTTACCTTTGGCAGAGTTTTCATACAATAATAGCTATCACTCCAGTATTGATATGGCTCGATTTGAAGCGTTATATGGGAGGAGGTGTAGATCTCCCATTGGTTGGTTTGATGCATTTGAGGTTAGACCTTGGGGTACTGACGTCTTGAGGGATTCGTTAGATAAGGTGAAGGGCATTCAAGAAAAGCTTCTAGCGGCGCAAAGTAGACAAAAGGTGTATGCAAACCGAAAGGTTAGAGACTTGGAGTTCATGGAGGGTGAACAAGTCTTGTTGAAGGTTTCACCCATGAAAGGGGTGATGCGGTTTGACAAAAGAGGTAAGAAAAGTCCAAGGTATATTGGACCATTTGAGGTACTAAAGCGAGTAGGGGAGGTGGCTTATGAATTAGCCTTACCTCCAGGGCTGTCCAGAGTGCATCCGGTGTTTCATGTGTCCATGTTGAAAAGATACCATGGAGATGGAAACTACATTATCCGTTGGGATTCAGTTTTGCTTGATGAGAATTTGACTTATGAGGATGAACCGGTTGCTATATTAGATAGAGAGGTTCGCAAGTTGAGGTCGAGAGAGATTGCATCCATCAAAGTTCAATGGAAGAATCGACCCGTTGAAGAAGCCACTTGGGAGAAGGAGGAAGATATGCAAGAAAGATACCCACATTAACTCAAAAAATACAAGTGAAATGCACCAACATTAACTCAAAATGATACCAGCTGAAATATTCAAGAGCATGAAAAAACGAAAAAAAATATTATCAAAATTATTTTTACTCTAGAACTAATTCTGCAGGCTCATACAGAACACTGGAAAGAAGAGGTACATTTTTTAGATATATCAATTGTATATCGCCACAGAAGAAAAATGACCTTTTCTTTGGAGAATCAATACTCAGGAGGTACGAATTGTCTATGTCTTTTAGAACCAAATCCTCAAGCAATAGGAAATTAGAGAAAAGAATTTCAAACGT
>JAKWIY010001619.1:0-17615 GCA_027704805.1 Solanum corneliomulleri | reverse complement strand
TTTTAAGCAGCAGATTTTATTTCTGGAAAAACTGGCTAAGACTACGGACACCACGACGGACCGTCATGGACACGACGGACCGTCGAGGGTGTCTCGTTCCAGAACACTTAGAATTCTGGAATTTGGGTATTAAAATCGACTCTCTGTAATCTGTGACGGACCTGCAGGACGTGCCGTCACAGCTACGACGAACCGTCGTGAGGCACCATTTCAAAACACTTCAACTCTTGAGAATTTGGTACGATGAACGAGTCTCTGAACGTGATGACGGAAGTGCAGGATGGACCGTCGTATGCACGACGGGCCGTCACAGACTCCCTAAGTAAAACGAGTCTATGACGAACCTGCATGACGGACTGTCGCAGGCACGACGGGCCGTCACAGGTTGCGTAATCCCAGTCAGAGTCGGATTTCTTTACACGTTTTAAGGGATTTTTTGGACTATTCTTTCCTTAATTATAAAGTTTGAGGGTTAATATTAATAAGTCTAATTACTTGGGGGTTAAAAGAGGTAACCTTAAGTTAATTTTAGTGGGCTATTATTGCCATCTTTTATTCTTAATTATATGTTAATTAGGGTAAAAGAAAGAGGGTTTGAATAAAGAAAACAGAAAGAACAAAGAGAAAGAGAGGATCGATCGAGAGGAAGGAGAACAGAGGTTGGGAAATTCTTGCTTGATCACTAGTCTTCGGTGGAGGTAGGTTATGGTTTTCATGCTATTTGTAGTAGACTCTTAATAGCGAATGATATGTATTGGTAGTTTTGTAAACCTGTCTATATGCTTAATTGTATGCTTGCATGAATATGATTATGTGATTTTGATAGAACAAGCATGATGAAAACTATTGAATCCCAAATCTTGAAAGAAACTTTAATCTACGTTTTTAATGATGATGCCTTGGTATAAAAGAAGGCTTGATGAATTAAAGTAATGGGATTGATGATGCCTTGGTATAAAGAAGGCTTGATGAACGGAATAGAATGAGATTAGTGGATCAGAGTGTCACGTTCCGACACATAGAATTAGTGGATCGGAGTGTCACGTACCGACACAAGAGGAAGAAAGATAATGAATCCTGAAAGAAGATTAAATTACTCAAAAATGAACATAATTTCCCAAATGAGTATGGTATTGAGGCTTGAGTCCTCATGGATGAACTTGGTGGTATTTATTGATAATTTAATACTTGTTGTTGCTACATGTTGAGTATTGTAGTTGATTTACATTATTATTGATATATACTGTTTTCTATTTTGAGTTGGCCGATGATATCTAATCAGTACCCATGTTTTGTACTGACCCCTACTTTTATGTTTTCTTCTTTGTTATTTGTGGAGTGCAGCAAACGTGCCGTCGTCTTCAACTCAACAGTAGATCTAGCCTGTCTTTTACTCCATCGGAAATTCAGGGTGAGCTAATGCGTCTAGCTTGGACTGGATCTTCTTCTTCAAGTCTTGATGCCTTGAACTTCTGGCATGGACTAGCTTTTACTTGTTTTAGCTTCTTAGACAATCTTAATTTAGTAATTTGAGATAGATGTTCTTGTGATGATGACTTCCAGATTTTGGGGAATAATAGTTGTTGAATTTTATAAGTTATTGAATTGGTTTTTATTAATGAGTTAAGTCTTTTGCATTATTTTATGTTAATATACATTGAAATGTTAAGGTTTAGATTGGGTGGTTCGCTCACATAGTAGGGTAAATGTGGGTGCCAGTCGCGTCCCCAATTTGGGTCGTGACAAACTTGGTATCAGAGCATTAGGTTCATTGGTCTCATCACACAAGAACGAGTCTAGTAGAGTCTTAAGGAACGGTAGGGGGACGCCTTTACTTTTCTTTGAGAGGCTATAAGACTTTAGGAAAATTCCATTCTTTCATTCTTTCTGTGGTGCTACTACTTGAGTCCAATTGGTATCTAGGTGATATGAATTGGTATCTGACCATCTTCACTCTATTTCGCAGATGGTTAGAACTAGAGCAACGACCGCACCAGCAGCAACAACGGCAAGACAAGAAACGACTGAGCCAGCCACTAGGGCTGTAGCACGAGGAGGATCAGTGGTAAGAGGCCGTGGTAGAGGTCGTGGGAGGACGTCCTCTAGAGAAAGAGGACGAGCCCCTAGCCCATCTGATGCTAGGGCGGTGACTCCTCCACCGACTGAGGAAATAGTAAGAGAGGGTGAGGAATGGGAGAATGAACAGGTGCAAAATGAGGAATTGCCACCCCAACCTACCCTAGAGATGATCAATCAGGTTCTTGCTTATCTTAGCGGGTTATCTGTTCAGGGTCAGGCACCTCCAGTGGTTTCTGCACCAACACCTCCGGTTTCAGAGGTACGACATGCCGCTGTTGGGGCTTCCCGCATGGATGCCTCATTGGAAATAGGAACATTTCCACGTCTGACTACTGGGCCTATAATGACAAATGATCAGCATGAACTTTTCAGTAAGTTCTTGAAATTGAAACCTCCAGTCTTTAAGGGTGCAGAATCAGAGGATGCCTACGATTTTCTGGTTGATTGTCATGAGCTCCTACACAAGATGGGTATAGTAGAGCGGTTTGGTGTCGAGTTCGTGAGCTATCGGTTTCAAGGAAATGCCAAATTGTGGTGGCGGTCACATGTTGAGTGTCAACCAACAGAGGCACCACCTATGACTTGGGCATCGTTCTCTAGCTTGTTTATGGAAAAGTATATCCCAAGGACTTTGAGGGATAGAAAAAGGGATGAGTTCTTGAGTCTAGAGAAAGGTAGGATGACGGTTAATGCATATGAGGCCAAATTCCGTGCATTATCCAGGTATGCCACCCAACTTTGTTTCAGTCCACAAGAATGGATTCGCCGTTTTGTGAAGGGGTTGAGGTCAGAATTGCGGATTTCAGCCTTACAGGTAGCGGCTACGGCAAAATCCTTCCAAAAGGTGGTAGACTTTGTGATAGAGGTGGAAGGAGTGAAGCCAGATGACTTCACCATGACATAGACATCAAAAAGGTTTCGAAAGGGAGGTGAGTTTAATGGTTCTTACTGTAGAGGACAGAGTTCCGGAGGTTACTAAGTTCGACCAATTCAGTCTTCACTACAGACTGTAGTTGGGGGTCCACCTCAGAACGGTCAACACTTCTCCGAGAGACCTATGCCCGACTCCAGAGAGTGTTATGGATGTGGGGAGATTGGGCATATTAGGAGGAATTGTCCAAAACAGAGTTACAGACCCCCAATAGCTAGAGGTAGATGTGGTCATGGTAGAGGCCGTTTTTCTGGAGGACGTGGTGGTCGAGGTAATGGTGGTCAACAAAACGGCCGAGGTGATGGGCAAACTGGAGTCACTACTACGCAACATGGTAGGGGCAACGGACAGACAAGTAATGGGGCCCATTGTTACGCTTTTCCTAGGAGATCTGAAGCGGAGACATCAGATGCTGTCATCACAGGTAATCTTTTGATTTGTGATTGCATGGCTTCCGTATTGTTTGATCCTAGATCCACATTTTCATATGTATCGTCCTCATTTGCTAATGGTCTTAATTTACATTGTGAATTACTTGACATGCCTATTTGTGTTTCTACTCCGGTGGGTGAGTCGGTGATAGTTATAAAAGTATATAGGTCTTGTTTAGTGAATTTTTGGGGAGCGACACTTATGTAGATTTGGTTATCTTAGAAATGGTTGACTTTGACGTAATTCTGGGTATGACTTGGCTTTCTTCGAATTTTGCGATTTTGGATTGTAATGCTAAGACTGTGACGTTAGCCAAGCCTGGGACAGATCCGTTAGTGTGGGAGGGCGACTACACTCCCAATCCGGTTCGTATCGTGTCCTTTCTTCGTGCTAAGAAGATGGTTAGTAAGGGTTGTTTAGCTTTCTTGGCACATCTCAAGGATGGCACTACTCAAGTACCTTCAATTGAGTCGGTTTCGGTAGTTCGCGAGTTTTTGGATGTGTTTCCTGCAGATCTTCCTGGTATGCCACCGGATAGAGATATCGAATTCTGCATTGATCTGGAACCAAGCACTCGCCCCATTTCTATACCCCCTTATAGAATGGCTCCCGCGGAGTTAAGAGAGTTAAAGGTACAACTTCAAGAGTTGTTGAGCAAAGGCTTCATTAGGCCAAGTGTATCTCCTTGGGGTGCTCCGGTTTGGTTTGTGAAGAAGAAGGATGGGAGTTTCCGGATGTGCATAGACTATAGACAACTGAACAAGGTAACTATCAAGAACAAGTATCCTCTTATTCGCATTGATGACTTGTTCGATCAGTTACAAGGTGCTTGTGTCTTCTCTAAAATTGACTTGAGATCCGGTTATCACCAATTGAAAATACGGGCAGCGGACGTGCCAAAGACTTCTTTTCGAACTAGGTATGGGTACTACGAATTTGTGGTAATGTCTTTTGGTCATACAAATGCCCCTGCTGCTTTCATGAGTTTGATGAATGGGATTTTTAAGCCATATCTGGATCTCTTTGTGATCGTGTTTATTGATGATATACTGATATACTCAAAGAGTAAGAAGGAACATGAGGAGCATTTGAGAATGGTGTTAGAGTTATTGAGGAAGAAAAAGCTTTATGCGAAATTCTCTAAGTGTGAGTTTTGGCTAGATGCAGTGTCCTTCTTGGGACAGGTGGTTTCTAAGGATGGAGTGATGGTGGATCCATCTAAGATAGAGACGGTGAAAAACTGGGTAAGGCCTACTTATGTGTCAGAAATAAGGAGTTTTGTGGGGTTAGCTAGCTACTACCGCCGATTTGTCAAGGGGTTCTCTTCTATTGCTTCCCAATTGACAAACTTGACTAAGCAGAATGTTCCATTTGTATGGTCGGATGAGTGCGAAAGAAAGCTTTCAGAAGCTTAAGACCTTGTTGACTACCGCACCAATTCTTACTTTGCCAGTAGAGGGTAAAAACTTCATTGTTTATTGTGATGCATCCTATTCTGGTTTGGGTGCAATGCTAATGCAAGAGAAAAATGTGATTGCTTATGCTTCGAGGCAATTAAAGATGCATGAACGTAATTATCCGACCCATGATTTGGAGTTGGCCGCGGTAGTATTTGCACTAAATCAATGGAGACATTTTTTGTATGGGGTTAAGTATGAAGTCTATACAGATCATCGTAGCCTACAGTATGTCTTTACTCAGAAAGATTTGAATTTGAGACAGAGGAGATGGATGGAACTCCTTAAGGACTACGATATCACTATCTTATACCATCCGGGAAAAGCAAATGTTGTGGCGGATGCTTTGTGTAGAAAGGCCGGAAGCATGGGAAGTCTAGCTGATTTACAAGTTTCTAGACGCCCATTGGCTAGAGAGGTTCAGAATCAGGCTAATGACCTTATGAGGCTAGAGATAAATGAGAAGGGAGGATTGTTAGCTTGTGTGGTGGCGAGATCTTCTTTTCTTGACAAGATCAAGGGAAAACAGTTTGATGATGAGAAGCTAAGTCGAATCCGAGATAAAGTGTTACAAGGAGAGGCTAAAGAAGCAATAATTGATGAGGAAGGTGTTTTGAGGATTAAAAGACGGGTATGTGTGCCCCGTGTTGATGACTTGATCCACACTATTCTTACAGAGGCTCATAGTTCCGGATATTCTATACATCCTGGTGCAACCAAGATGTATCGTGACCTAAAGCAACACTTCTGGTGGGGTAGAATGAAGCGAGATATTGTTGAGTTTGTTGCCAAATGTCCAAATTGTCAACAAGTAAAGTATGAACACCAGAGGCCCGGAGGAACACTTCAAAGGATGACCATTCATGAATGGAAGTGGGAGAGAATCGCGATGGACTTCGTGGTCGGACTTCCTAAGACATTGGGTAAGTATGACTTTATTTGGGTGATTGTTGATAGGTTAACTAAGTCTGCTCATTTCATTCCGGTCAAGGTGACCTACAATGCAGAGAAGCTAGCCAAGATCTACATCTCAGAGGTCGTTCGATTACATGGGGTTCCACTCTCCATCATATCTGATAGAGGTACGCAGTTTACTTCTAAGTTTTGGAGAACCTTACATACTGAATTAGGTACTAGATTGGACCTTAGTACTGCATTTCATCCTCAGACCGATGGTCAGTCTGAGCGAACAATTCAAGTGTTGGAGGATATGCTTCGGGCATGTGTGATGGAATTTGGTGGCCATTGGGATAACTTCTTACCCCTGGCAGAGTTTTCATACAATAATAGCTATCACTCCAGTATTGATATGGCTCCATTTGAAGCATTGTATGGAAGGAGATGTAGGTCTCCCATTGGTTGGTTTGATGCATTTGAGGTTAGACCTTGGGGTACTGATCTATTTAGGGATTCCTTGGAGAAGGTGAAAGCTATTCAAGAAAAGCTTTTAGCGGCTCAAAGTAGACAAAAGGAATATGCGGATCGAAAGGTTAGAGACTTGGAGTTCATGGAAGGTGAACAAGTCTTGCTGAAGGTTTCACCCATGAAAGGGGTGATGCGGTTTGGAAAAAGGGGTAAGCTAAGTCCAAGGTATATTGGACCATTTGAAGTACTTAAGCGAATAGGGGAGGTGGCTTATGAATTAGCCTTGCCTCCAGGGCTGTCCGGAGTGCATCCGGTATTTCATGTGTCCATGTTGAAAAGATACCATGGAGATGGAAACTACATCGTCCGTTGGGATTCAGTTTTGCTTGATGAGAATTTGACTTATGAGGAGGAACCGGTTGCTATTTTAGATAGAGAGGTTCGCAAGTTGAGGTCGAGAGAAATTGCATCCATCAAGGTTCAATGGAAGAATCGACCGGTTGAAGAAGCTACTTGGGAGAAGGAGGCAGATATGCAAGAAAAATACCCACATCTGTTTACAGATTCAGGTACTTCCTTCCGCCCTTGTTTTTCTTCTTTTGATCGTTCGAGGACGAACGATGGGTAAATTAGTATCTATTGTAACGACCTGTTTAGGCGTTTTAAGCAGCAGATTTTATTTCTGGAATAACTGGCTAAGACTACGGACACCACGATGGACCGTCATGGACACGACGGACTGTCGAGGGTGTCTCGTTCCAGAACTCTTAGAATTCTGGAATTTGGGTATTAAAATCGACTCTCTGTAATCTGTGACGGACCTGCATGACGTGCCGTCACAGCTACGACGAACCGTCGTGAGGCACCGTTTCAAAACACTTCAACTCTTGAGAATTTGGTACGGTGAACGAGTCTCTGAACGTCATGACGGAAGTGCAGGACGGACCGTCGTATGCACGACGGGCCGTCACAGACTCCCTAAGTAAAACGAGTCTATGACAAACCTGCATAAAGGACCGTCGCAGGCACTACGGGCCGTCACAGGCACGACGGGCCATCACAGGTTGCGTAATCCCAGTCAGAGTCGGATTTCTTTACACGTTTTAAGGGACGTTTTGGACTATTCTTTCCTTAATTATAAAGTTTGAGGGTTAATATTAATAAGTCTAATTACTTGGGGGTTAAAAGAGGTAACCTTAAGTTAATTAGTGGGCTATTATTGCCATCTTTTATTCTTAATTATATGTTAATTAGGGTAAAAGAAAGAGGGTTTGAATAAAGAAAACAGAAAGAACAAAGAGAAAGAGAGGATCGATCGAGAGGAAGGAGAACAAAGGTTGGGAAATTCTTGCTTGATCACTAGTCTTCGGTGGAGGTAGGTTATGGTTTCATGCTATTCGTAGTAGACTCTTAATAGCGAATGATATGTATTGGTAGTTTTGTAAACATGTCTATATGCTTAATTGTATGCTTGCATAAATATGATTATGTGATTTTGATAGAAAAAGCATGATGAAAACTATTGAATCCCAAATCTTGAAAGAAACTTTAATCTACGTTATTAATGATGATGCCTTGGTATAAAACAAGGCTTGATGAATTAAAGTAATGAGATTGATGATGCCTTGGTATAGAGAAGGCTTGATGAACGGATTGAATGAGATTAGTGGATCGGAGTGTCACGTTCCGACACATAGAATTAGTGGATCGGAGTGTCACGTTCCAACACATAGTATTAGTGGGACGGGTGTCACGAACCGACACGTAGAATTAGGGGATCGGAGTGTCACGTACCGACACATGTAGGGGATCGGATTGTCACGTACCGACACATATAGGGGATCGGAGTGTCACGTTCCGACAAATAGTATTAGTGGGACGGGTGTCACGAACCGACATGTAGAATTAGGGGATCAGAGTGTCACGTACCGACACATAGTAGTTGGGAATCGGAGTGTCACGTACCGACACAAGAGGAAGAAAGATAATGAATCCTGAAAGATGATAAATTACTCAACATAATGAACTTAATTTCCCAAATGAGTATGGTATTGAGGCTTGAGTCCTCATGGATGAACTTGGTGGTATTTATTGATAATTTAATACTTGTTGTTGCTACATGTTGAGTATTGTAGGTGATTTACATTATTATTGATATATATTGTTTTCTATTTTGAGTTGGCCGATGATATCTACTCAGTACCCGTCTTTTGTACTGACCCCTACTTTTATGTTTTCTTCTTTGTTATTTGTGGAGTGCAGCAAACGTGCCGTCGTCTTCAACTCAACAGTAGATCTAGCCAGTCTTCACTCCATCGGAAATTCAGGGTGAGCTAAAGCGTCTAGCTTGGACTGGATCTTCTTCTTCAAGTTTTGATGCCTTGAACTTCCGGCATGGAATAGCTTTTACTTGTTTTAGCTTCTTAGACAATCTTAATTTAGTAATTTGAGATAGATGTTCTTGTGATGATGACTTCCAGATTTTGGGGAATAATAGTTGTTGAATTTTATTAGTTATTGAATTGGTTTTTATTAATGAGTTAAGTCTTCCGCATTATTTTATGTTAATATACATTGAAATGTTAAGGTTTAGATTGGGTGGTTCACTCACATAGGAGGGTAAATGTGGGTGCCAGTCGCGTCCCCGATTTGGGTCATGACAAACTTGGTATCAGAGCATTAGGTTCATTGGTCTCATCACACAAGAACGAGTCTAGTAGAGTCTTAAGGAACGGTAGGGGGACGCCTTTACTTTTCTTTGAGAGGCTATAAGACTTTAGGAAAATTCCATTCTTTCATTCTTTCTGTCGTGCTACTACTTGAGTCCAATTGGTATCTAGGTGATACGAATTGGTATCTGACCATCTTCACTCTATTTCGCAGATGGTTAGAACTAGAGCAACGACCGCACCAGCAGCAACAACGGCAAGACAAGAAACGACTGAGCCAGCCACTGGGGCTGTAGCACAAGGAGGATCAGTGGTAAGAGGCCGTGGTAGAGGTCGTGGGATCTTAGAAAAGAGAACTCAAGAGATTACTTAGAAAATACATTGAATACATTTGTTTGATCACAAATCGTGGTGAAACATAGACATTCATATCAAGTTGTCAATCGACTCAGATACTATAAAAAGTTGTTATATTTGAAGATTTAGAGTGTCTTTTATTTCTATCCTTGTAACAGCATCGTTTTTTCGTAATCATCTTATGTTCTGTAGATAGAAAAATTATTTCCTGTTATGAACTATGTCTGACCTGAATTCTTAAGAATGAGATACGTAGGCGGCATATATCGTCTTTAGTCACTCCATTATATATATTTTCAGCATTTTTCATTTGTATTTGAACTATGTTCGACGTGAATTCTCAAAAATGAGATACGTAGGCGACCTATGTCGGTCTCGATCGGTTTTTTAGTAATTTTCTTACTGTTGTTAACCATTGAGGGCGAACTACGTTTGACTTGATTTCTACCTCAACGGGACAGGTAGGCACCACAACGGCTGGGTCATATCTCCCTTAAGATTTCTATTTTCCATTACAATAGATACTGGGACAGAATTTTTGAGGGGAACTCAAAAATTCTAAAGAAAAAAATCTCCCCAACTAGTCAAGACTGAAGTTACATTGAGAATCGTAAAAGGGACAAATTTTTTGTGAAACGATCCAAACAATTTCATGATTTTTCTCACCAACAGGTAAAGATACGCCAATACTGTTAACTGGGAATGAATTTTTTGAGGATGACCTCAAAATATTTCATCTTGGTTGCATTACAGGTTTAGATAGGTGTGAATACCTCCAGCATGATGTTGATTTGAGAAATAACTTCAAGTGATCGACAAACGTTGTTTTGGAAGATCAAAAATAAACTTTAAAAATCATTTACATTTCAAGTTTCATATCGTCTAAACTTCAACAATTTTCAGAATCTCTCTGACAAATTGTCTGGTAGATAATGATATATCAACCTCAAAGGCGTTCATCAAGCATGACGTGACAAGATACTTGAGAGTGACATTTTTCAGTTACATCTTTTTTGAAAACCTTTACATCTTTTTTGAAAACCTTTTTCTTAATAAATTTACTTATTTATTTCAAATGTTTTGTATTCTCCATCGAGAAACAAGAGAGGGGAGGGATCAACTGAAGATAGCAAGTCAAAGAGCAAGCATTTGACGAAGTCATCACAGAACAGTTTGTTTTAAAAACTATGTTTTTTGTGGATGCAAGAAAGTCATTAATGTTTTTCAAAAGAAAAAGAAGAGTTCAGAATACGAGCAACAACACCTCCTTCAAATTTCTGGTAAAACATGAGCTATAATTGAGTGCAAATGTTCAAATATGAACAAGTGAAAACATGAATCTCACCATGTAGAAGCATCTACAATGACGTTAAAGAACAATCTCTTAGCATCATGGACATTTTAAGAAGATTCACAATTCGTGTCGATATCACACGTGGTAATGAGAGAACCTTCGAGAGGGAAATTTCTACAATATTATCAAATGAGATAATACCACCATCCAGAAGGACATCACCATAATTTTATCGATAGAGATCATCATCCAGCCAATGGATCAACATCAACCTATCAATGGATCATCGATGGAGCATCATCATCATATAATTGGAGCATCATCAACCGTACCAATGGATCATCAATGGAACATAATCATCCCATCATTGGAGCATCAACATTATCCTACCAATGAAGCATCATCACTCTATCAATGAAGCGTCAACATCATCCCGTCGATGATTCATTAATCATTATCCTATCAATGGAGTATCAATGTCATAAACATATCATGTAGCAGCATTATCCTACCAATATATCATCATCTTTTGATCACTGATGCATCATTTTCACATCATATCAATTCATCATTTACTGCATCAAGACCGACAGAGTCTGATGCAAAACATTTGTCGAGTACGGTAAAGCATATCACTTCCCTATTTAAATTAAAGTTTGTGCTAACAAGTTTATTTTATTTTTTGTCCAAATCATCCAAGAGGATGAATTCTCAGATCAAACCACATGTGTAGAAGACATGAAAGAAAAGATTAAAGATGACCTGAAATTTCGTTAAAAGCAAATATTATTGAGACATCAATTTTATTGTAGTTGGAACATTATCGAGTCATCCACCTCATGACAATTGGATAGTCATCGAGCCATCCACCTTGTTACAGTTGGATAATTATAGAGTCACCAACCTTGTTACAGTTGGAACACTATCGAGACATCCACCTCATTAAAGTTTGATAATTATCGAGCCATCCACCTTGTTACAGTTGGAACATTATTGATACATCCACCTCGTTACAGTTGGATAATCATCGAGCCGTCCACCTCACTAAAGTTGGATAATTATTGAGCTGGATAGCTCGTTGTAAAGATCACCGGAATTTGCCATGAAGAAAATAAGCAATGAAATTCTGAATCTTCCGTAAATTATGAGTTGTAACGGACATACTATGTTTGAAAGCGACATGTACTGAACATATTTATGTGAAATCTTTCACAGCAAGAGTAAGCAAAAAGAATCGTAATGTGTACTACCATTTTTCCAGTTGCATTTTCTACTAACAAGTTGTTTCAGTCTCTGTCGAGAGAATCGAAGAGGATGAATTCTCAAGTCAAACCAAAGGTGAGGAAGGCATCAACAAGGACGCAACAAAACGTGGAAGCGAACTGGGACATAGTCCAAAGAGGAGTGTTAAACTCTTAGGACGCGAGTAGAGGAGCGACTTCCACCACAATAAAACCACACCCCTATCCGAAAACATGTGGGTTTTTCTTTGGGTATGTAAGTTTCAATTTTACATCCGAAAAATTCTTGATGTTCACTGGAAGAATCTTTTCAAACTAAGTGACAATTCACCAAGAGCTTTGAGAATTATGTCCGTCTAAGTTGATCAAGGTCGTCCATCCCCGTTTCTTTTCTAGGATAGGGTTAAAAGCTTTGAAAAAAGGGATTCGTCCCAAAATAGTAAAAGTTTTGGGATTTCAAAATTCGAAAAGCGCATCTTCTCATTCAATTCTAGATGAGGTTTCCCCCCCCCAAAAAAAACAATAAAAAAACTTAGTACCCATTTCTATATATAGTCCTTATGGTTCACTGTTGAATTAGTGGTTTTTTGGGAGAAAATTTCTTTTGAAAAGCACTAAAAATGAATAAGAATTTTTGATAGAAACAGTACTAAAGTTGGATGAAGTATAGAGATAAATATTTAGAGTTTACTTAAGTGTTAAAAAGAAGAAATCATTGAAATCCGAAATGCTTTGAGATATTCTTTTATTCTTGGATTTGGTTCACTAAATTTCATTCATCCAAGTCTCCTCGGAGTCTCTCATTCAGCATGGAAACTCCTGCTCTTTGAAGCTCGTTTTGGTCGCTATTCGGTGCCTGTTAGAAGATAATTTTTCTCCCGTTATAATGATTCTCATAGCCTTTTGTTCTGTTTTAAGAAGTTACATTACTTGTGTTGTAAAAGCCTTATTATGTGGCTATATGTTGCTAGTCATTTCTGACCTTTTGATGCTCTTACGCTATACTTGCGCCTTTGTGATTTCTTAATTTGTGTCACGCCAAAGTTTGTGGATTTGCATCCAGTGTTGATATTCAAGATTATTCTTCGAATTTATGTCTGTTATTTCTCTGTTTTGTACTATTGCTTAATGACATGGGGGGGTCTGATCTTTTCCATTTATAAGTATGGTAGCATTGTATGATGTTTGATGACTGTTTAACTTTCGTATCCATGTAGGCATGAACTCTCAAATCGACTTATATGGTTAACATGCAAATATATTTGTATGTTTGTTCTAATACTTTAGTTTTATCCACTTCTTGAATTATTTTTCTTAATTGTTTTGTTGCCTGATAAGATTAACCCGTAGCAAGCTTGTTTCCCCGAAATTTGAACTTCAATCCAAAATGCCTATACTTTCAAGTTGAGTCAGTTTAATTAGGAGTTCTCTTAGTCTTAGTTTTATCGGGGTTTATTCTATTAGATCGTTCGAAACATGATTTCTACTAAGTATTATCGTTTCATGTGTGTAGTCAAAGCTACGCCGACTTGATTTGTGTCATTTGTCGTTTCTGTTTCAAAATTTTTTTTTACAGAGAACCAACTCTTCTCTTTGCATTCCATATTATGTGTATTTGTGCTCATGTCAATATGTCAGTTTGGGGACAATCTTATTTCTTGTTTATTGTTATATTTCACCCCCTCTTAGATTATTTGGCGACACCCCCGTAGCTCCTCGATCTTTTGTTTTAAAAATAGGATTTTAACATCGTAAAATCTCGTCAATTGGGGTATGATTATTTGATAAAGTGTAGCATGTTTCCTCTGCATATTTTGAATTCATTGTTGAGTAACAATTATATATTCCTATGTATATGATGGGTTCATAAAGCATACATGCAATGTGTGCCAATGCTTACTGTCATACTTGTTATTAGACTTATTTTTTTTATTTCTTAGTTCATTTGGTTTTCCTTTGGAGTCATATATTTCCCCTCTCTCGAATCTTTAAAGTAGTTCGCATCTTTCATTGTTCTTTTATCCAAGAAAAAATTTATTTATCGCATCATGTAGTAATCCATTTTTGTCTTATTCCATGTGAAACTCTCCTCGAGTCCTCATGGACTTTAATCCATCTCCTCGCACTTTCACTTCTAGCCATAAAGGCGCAAAATATCTTTCTCGAGTCGTCCAGACCCCCTCAAAACTGATGAACGGGTTGAAAGCAACAAATAGGTTGCTGGAAGTTAAATTGTAGGGGCTAATATACTACTGTATACACCGATATATAGTATCAATATATGATACACACGTTGAAAAAATTATACTGGATCTGCAAAACTGATCAGGGGCACCATACATTACGTATACATCCTAACATACACTAAAACGGATTGTGTACTAGTCATATACATCAGTATGCATCAAAATGTATACCAGAATTTTAAGAGAGAAATGGGCCAAAGTCCCTATCCAAAGTTGCAACAAGATTTTTGGGTTAATTGGGCCTAAGGGTCCATTTTTTTGCTGAATTTGGGCAAAGAACCCAATTCCAAATTCCTCCCTTCTCCTCTCCTCTTTATTTATTTTACTATTATATTAACTTATGTTTCATTTGTTAAATTTTTGTTCCCAAAGTTAATTATTTCCCTTTTTCGTATTTGAATAAAAAATATTTATTTTTATACTCGATATTTAGCTTTATTTTCACTATTAGACTTGTCAAACATTTGAGTTTTCCCTTTTAGAGGTTTCCTTCTAAGTTCATTCCCTTTTAAAATAATGAATTAAAATAGAATAATAATATTAGTCAATAAATAAATAAAAGATTGATTTTACTTTATTTAGTCAATATCTAAAAAAATTATTTTAAAAAGTCATTTAGTCAAATCGCCGGACAACCGCTAGTTAGCGGACATTCCGAGGGCCTAACACCTTCCAAGAATGTATATTTGAACTAAAAACCCCTTTCAATCGATTTTTATCTGTTTAAATCTGTTGAAAATAATAAAAATTTTGCTTGATTTTAATTAAAAAGTCAAGTGGCGACTCTAGCAATTAAGAAAATTAACTTCTCCAAAATTATAGGATTAATTGATTTTTCGAAACTTAGTCATGTTTTTACTATTATATATTTTCAAGTATAACAATCATTTGGTTTGGTTATAGAAAGTTTCTTGATTTACTCAACAACGGGACTTAGGAAGACACACTCATACATGATTGAGATGAAGGCAAGACATATTAACCCGAAAGGGAACTTAAATAAAAAAACTTCCCCGAATACTAACAACATGGAACGAGCAAATTGAATTCATCAAGATGAGCCAACACCTAAAACAACACGCATATAAGTATACCCAACAGATTTACTCATAGCTGTAACAACATAAATGAGTAGAGAGACAAGTGAAACGTTAGCGAAAAAACAATACAATGACGTTAGACTACTAAAGGGAAGGCCCACATATCATAAATGCGAAAAGCATATTCCAAATTTAAAAATAATAAAAATCTTAAAATTAAACCTTCACCAGGAAGCGGATAGTCCCGAAATTAATGGACCCATATACTTCAGTCATGGCTTTGAAAAAATAGAATAAATCGGGGCAGATCATAAACGGGGAAAGACATAAGAGTTCATGAAAAACTGTGACAGATTTGCACATAAGCATAAAGAAAAGTGTTAGCAAAATGTCAAGATTTTTAACGAAAAGGTTAATGTTCACTTTGCTGACCATAGAGGCACTATTTAAATACAATAATCAAATACAACAACATATGAGCATATATATGAACCATTTCAACTTTTATCGATCCTCAACAATAAATTTTAAATGCATTTGCAACACTTATGAAAACAAGCCAAGATAATAAACAAACCAAATCAATCCATATCCGAAATCACTAACCAAGATCACATTTATCAAAAGCCAAGGGGGAAGAAACATAGAACAAACTATGATTCACCACTTTCTGAACATGTCGAAAACAACACCCTTTTCAGCCGAGCACATGATTATTAATTTAGACTAAGTTAAAGGAGTCAAGAACAACATGGGAGTTACAATCATGCTAACATAAACTCCTTACTCATATAACGCCTTGATGAACATAAAAAGATCAAGGTCTTAACTTATGGAAACAAAAATGAGCGACAGGAAATTTAAATTATTACGAAATATATATGATATTCAAAACCCAACAAAACAAACCTTCCATCCTAAATGCTTTAATCAGCACAAGATCGAACAAGATGGAACCACAAAGGATGCACAGAGAGTAGGTTCATCACACTACAGGCCAAACGAACGAGAAGAGGAAGGGACATAGCGAATCGAACCGATGATGCAAAGAAGCCACAACATAAAGCATAAATCCATAACTTTAACTTGATATTACATACAACTCGATGAAGAACTAAAGATATATATATCATATCAAGAAATATAGACTGAGGAGTAGCTTACAACTAAGATACACAAAAAAGAAGCTTTCCAAATATGGAATTAATATTTCGAGACATAAGAGGATGCAAAAAAAATATTATAAAAAAGATGACACTACCTTTTTCGGGCAGCGAACAGGGACTACAACGAGTTATGAAGAGACGACTTCCACTTATCGATAACTGGAGTATATTGCGTATTTGGAGAAAACCCAATCCAGAAAACTAGCGCAACACCAGAGATTTCTGGCCTCTATGATTTAAACTCTGTATAAATTTGCGATCTTGAATGCTAATGTTTGAGTTCTTCCTAAAAAATATTCTATTTCTGTAAAATTTGCGGAACACTCTGTGTATCTCAAAAACCTTCTCCATAAAAAAAAAATTCCCCATTAACTGAACCAAAAGACAATATATATTTAGGGTGAGATTAGGGTTAGTTTTTTGACCTTTCTCACTCTGTTTAAACCCTATGTTACATCATTTTGACCAAAAATCATCATATTTTAGTCAATTTAATCTTACGTATATAATTAAAACATATATAAGTAAGATCCTTAAATCAAAACGTAGAAATTTAGAACCACAAGAAGAGAAAAAACTCAAGAACCCTAGTTCAAGAACGCCACAAGTTCCAGAAGTTGCATCCCCGAAACTTAAGTATTTTCCGTGGATTTCATCACCAGGTATGTGGGATTTCACTAGTGAATTCCTTTCACTCACTGGGTGTCTAGTTTTAAGTTAGATTCTTGATTTTCTTGTCATGATTAAACCTAGGGTTTCTAGAACTTTGATAGAACATTATGAATTTATTAGTTTTATGTTCCAAATTAGATATTTTTGTTATTATTTAGATATTTTTATGAATTTTAGAAACCTAGCTTTGTATTTTTTTAGTTCTTGAATTACACATGCTAGGTCAGATATTTCAGACACTTCAAAATATACATGCCTCAGTTATAAATGTATAATTACCAAATTAATTGTTGCATTCTCAGTTTGCATGTTCAGTTTCGACCTATCCAGTTTTTACAGAAACTCATACATAAACAATAAATTTAAAGAATTCATTGGGAGTAGCATAATATTGAGTTGGACTAGGGTTTAGCGTACCCAATAGTCCCTGAACTACTAGCGAAGTAGGTTTTATGTCCCCTCTTTGGTCAATCAGTTTAGTGATCATGCCAGCATGCCTTTATACCTTTGGTGGGGTATATTGGGTAATCTAGATGGGGCGTATACATCGGACTCGACATTTAGCTCATGTGGTTTTAGCATCGGTTATTAGTAGCTACCACAATTAAGTCAGACTCTCTAGCATTAACCATCTATCAATATACTAAGATCCCAGTTAAAGCATGT
>JAKWIY010001618.1:0-17502 GCA_027704805.1 Solanum corneliomulleri | reverse complement strand
ATGAGAGTATCTCCAGCGTCATTGTAAAACGGAAAGGAAATTGGTGTTTAGCTGGGCTTCAGAAGAAGGCAAAGATGACGTAGAACATAAAATGTGGTCCTATGTGGGTACTTAGTTAACTTTTGGTGCAACCATAAGCTTTTCAACAACTGGGTTAATTAGGGTGTTTCATTCACTTGCTTGGCGAACCTCACAAGCTGGCTTCTATGATTAAGGTGAAAAGAATATCCGAAATGATTAAAGATGAATCCTTTTTTAGTTATGCTACGATGGCTGCAAGAGTAATCATTTCGCTTGTGGAAGTTATAAAGTTTCTGAATGGTACTAATAAGTCACAAGTTGGTTTTATATCTGATATACTTTACCAATCTAAAGAAATTATCAAAATGGAATTCAGAAGCAGCAAATTTAGGTACGAAGAAATCTGGAACAAGATAAATGAGACATGGAACAAATATCTCCACAATGATCTCTATGACGCGGGTTACTATTTAAACCCAAACTTTTTCTCCTCAAGTAATTTGCAAGGTAATGTGGAGATTTCTGGTGGTCTTTGTACGTGTATTGCTGGAATAGCAGAATATCGTCGTGATATAAAAAATTGATCACGCCGCAAATTCAAAAATTTTATTTTTATGGTTCCAAAGAGATTCCATCAGATATTTCACCAGGTTGGTACATTATTGTATACTTTAAACTTTTAATGTGTTTTACTATGTGTGTTTTAATGAATATACGTTATGTTTGCCGCACAATGGTGGTTAAAATATACCTTAGTGCTGCAAACATAACGTATATCATTAAAACACACATAGTATGTTGGAATTCTGACCCCCAATTCGCCTTAGGAACAGGTTTATTCTATATTGTTCCTTTGAGAAATTACAGCAGTTACGTTTTGTGAAGTAAATAAAAAAATGACAAAATTTTTATCGCGGAAAACCCCAACTCACAAGGGTAAAAACCACGACCTACACCTCTGTAGGATTTAACTAACTCCACTTTATTAACTTTCAAGTCTCAACAAAAGATTACAAAGCTATGTAACCTAAGGAATTATAAACTCTAATTCCTAGCTAAGAAATTATAAACTCTAATTTCTAGCTACCCAAAGACACAAAACCCCCGGTTTTATATCTTCCAATGTTCTTCAAGTTCTACAACTTGTCGAACACCTCCTACTCACAAAACTCAGATTGTAAACATAACTCTTGAATACAATCTTACAATTTTTCCTCACCAATTGATACACTCCCAATAATCTCAAAACTCTTTCAAACTTCTTGATCGTGTTTTGATCTTCTCTCTATGTAAGTGCACAATTTTTTTATGCAAATAGCTCCCTTTTATAGATCAAAACTTCAACAAATCCTTGTATAATTCAACTTGTATTTGCCTTCTACAAATCCTTGTTGACTTCTACTTGGACTCCTTTTCTACAGAATTTCCTTAATAAATAAGAAAACACAATTTCCTTAAATAGATTTCCTTAAATAGGAATTAGTTTTCCTTCTTTCACTTGGCTTTGAACTCCTTTATAAAAGAAACTTTTTGTACTGGTTGCTTGTCGAAAAAATAATAATTCCACAACTTTATAACTTCTAATTCACGTGGTTGACGTTCTCCTTATCCAAGTCGGATTCAGTCTGTAAGGAACACGTCGGACAACCTGTTTCTTTCATCTGTTTCTGTATTTGTCAATTATCAAAATCTTTCTCATTCTAACAAATCCCCTTTTTGATGATGACAAATATACATTACGAACTCAGCAACTAAGACACACATCTTCCCCCTTTTGTCATGTTACTGCTACAACTCCTTAACTTTGCCATACTTCAAAACAAACAATATTTTAACAAATTCCCCCTTTTGACTTTGCCAAATTTTATCTGCTTGCATTGAATTGGTACACATAACTCATATGCCGCTGCTTCCCCCTTTTGGGGCAAATCGATAATCATGGTCACTAGACTATCACTTACACAAACACTTAAAAATCAAGAACCCAATGAGCTAAACAAAGCATTAGCATGAACATAGAGATAGACATTAACCTGAAACTCAAACCCAACATTAGCATTAATCAAAAAGCATATACACCCACATGTAATCAAAATTAAACATAGAATCAAGCACTTGTGATGAGAAAAAAAATTGGAAGTCAAAGGCTAGAGTGGTTAGGTAATATCAAAAGATGAGAGGATAAATTAAAGTCATTTTTCAGCAGCAAAAAATATCTTTGGATTAGCAAAAATTAGCGGCCTTCTCAATTTCAAAGTTAACCTTGGTCTTGCACGCTGCAACGCTCAATCCCTTTTTTTTATCACTTTTAAGGAACTTGTTCAATCATCATGTTCTTTTTGCAGAAAAAAATAGTTCACTCATCTTAATTTCAATAGAGTCAGTAAGAGGAACAAATTTTCTTGAATATCACTTGTAAAGGAACAGTTCTCTCAATTGTTCCCTGGACGTGTACTATCAATTGCAGCACCACACCAACTATAAATTTATTCAATTCGAATCCCAGTTTATATGGTTCCCAACAGATGAACTAGGTACGATAGATGTATTTTCATCTATTCCCTTTTACTAGATGCACCCAAGTTGATCCTAACAAGTGACTGTTGAACTTTGTTTAAGTATTGGATCTCCAAAATATTCCCCCTCACAATGTAAATCCTCCAAGACTTTACTCAATACAAAATATTCCCCCTAAGAAACCAGCACACTTTACTTTCTTAATCTGTATTTATAAGGCCCCAAGTAGAGGTTGTCCTCCATCAAATTCATCTCAACCACAGACCATCACATTGGGATAAGGCTTTTTAAGAAGATATTTGTTTTGGTAGTATTTAGGGCATGAATATTTTTGGGACAATGGAAGAAATAGGTCAAGTGCATTGACTTATCTTAATCATGAATAATTGTAGTGCACATACTTAGATCTCTGGATAATGCTGAATTTTGCTTCAATTTTACCAAGTTTCTCTCCTGTGCTAGATGCAAATACAATGTTATAGTGCATGAGTAGCATGACTTTACAAGTGGTATAGAGACATACAACTTAATGTACAAAACTGAGCATAGAATTCAATATTAGAGGGCAATATGCGCAATGTTCATTAGCCATTTTTGGATACTTATGTAACCTTAATCATCCCCAAGTTTCAAATTGTTCCTCTTGAAAGTGTTTTCCTTGGCTGATCATATTTTCATTGATTGATCATCTTAGTGCGCATAATTGTTAGATACTGCATAGGTTGAACCTTTTTCCTTCAACATGCTTCTTCAGTCTTTCTCCATTTTTTCAATCATTTTTTTCAAATTTTTTTTTTCAGTAATGTTATTCATCCATTCTTCTTCTTTTTTTTCTCAAGTGAGAGGATTTTTTTTTAGTTACAATCATGCATCAGAAACACATGTTCAATTGGTGAATGTTGTCTGCTTCCTCTCACTTTTCCTGCAAATTCAAATGTTAGATTTAGGAACCCAGACTAGCTTGGGTCCTTGTATTGACAAAAAGGATGAATAAGATCTCTATAAGCCCACTTGGGCAGATTATTTTTCCTTTGAGTATACCTGTTCCTTTGACAGTTTTTATAAGTTCCTCTTGCATTATTTCTGCACTAGCTTTGTATTTAGGACAATATTGTTAGAGTGACCTGAGATACCACAAATAATACAAAACATAGGATTCCCATTTATGGATTGTTCATACCCTATTCCAGTTTTAATGATCCTATTATTGTTACCTAGATGACTTACTATCATGGAGGATTTTGTCCACTTATTGCTCTTTCCAGATCACTTCTCATCCTAGTTAATTCAAGATTTATTCTTCTAGAGTTTTCCTTTTCTAGTTTTAAAATATTTTGAGTTTGTCGACCTCAAGTGTTTGGACAGGCGTTCTCCCTTTTCTTTACCAAGAACTTTAATTTTAGATTCTCAGTTCTAGTTCCAGATTGTGAGATTCAAGTTGCTTGATTTTCCCTATAAGGTCATGTGTGTCTTATTAAGATCAATGTGCTCAAACTTTAAGCTAGATAAGGAAGCAAGTAGTTGGCTCTTGGTGTTAACAAGTTCTTGAATTGTGTCTATGGAAGCAAGTAATAAGAATGAAAGTTTTTCTTAGAGAACTTTACTAGTTTATCTTTTAGGTTAAGAAGATTTACCTCAGTTCTTCAGAGTCTGATTCAGGTTCAGCATCTGATTCTTCTATCGCCATCAAAGCAATGTCCTCATCATCTTCTTCATACATGTCTGAAGAACCTGTTCCCCAAGCTGCATACATTACTTGTTCTTTTTCTTTGTTTTTCTTTTAATTAAAGAGTTCCTTCCTTTCTTTTTCAGTTTTTCCTTTTTCCCTTTTCTAATTCCCACATTGGGCAATCCTTGATCTGATGATCTGTCTCACCACTTGAAGCAGCCTCCGCTCTGTAGTCTCTCAAGATTTCTTTCTTTTTGGGGTGGTGGTGATTTCTGCTAGCATATAATCCCCTTTTTAAGAGTTTCTTGAAGTTCTTACTATCAGAGTAAGATCATCATCATCTATGTCAGATTCATCACTTTCAGTTGCTTTAAATCAAGATTTTTTCTTTTTTTCCTTCACCTCTTTTGTCAACATTCATCTCATAAGTTTGAGATTTCCTAATAATTCATCCAAAGTTAATATTGGTTAGATTTGGCTTCTCTGATGGCAGTAACTTTTATTTCCCATGATCTAGGCAGAGTCCTTAGTACTTTGTCTACTGTTCCTCAGTGGTGTATACTTTGCCCAATGATATTAACTCATTTACAACAGTGGTAAATCTGGTGATCATATCTTGAAGGATTCTCCGGGGTTTCATCTTGAAGGCTTCATATTCAGAACAACGTCTTGCAATTCTGAATTTACGAACTTGAGTTACCTTCATGAGCGTTTTTTAAAGTGTCCCATATTTGTTTTGCAGAGGTAAAACTAGAGATGCGGTTAAAATCATCAGGTCCTAATCCACATACCAGAATGCACTTAGCTTTTGCTTCTTTCCTAACATCTTGTAATCGGCTTCTCCATACTTTTCTATAGGTTTAGGTACCTTATTCCCTTCACTATCAGTATAGTAGGAATATGGTCCATTAGTAATTCTAACCATAGTTCGTAATCTACAGCTTGAATGAAATCTTCCATTCTTGTCTTCCACCAGAGTAGTATTCTCCATTAAAATAATGGTGGTCTATGGTGTTGCCCTTGACCATGCCTAAGAGGAGGTGCAGAATTCATTATGATCTTATCTTGAGTTGTTTAGACTCTTCAAAGATACCTGCTCTGATACCAATGTAAAATACAGTTAAAAGTTTAAAGTATACAATAAAGTACCAACCTGGTGAAATATCTAATGGAATCTCTTTGGAACCATAAAATCAAATTTTTGAATTTGCGGTGCGATCAATTTCCTTAAACGACGATATTCTGCCATTCGAGCAATACAAGTACAAAGACCACCAGAAATCTCCACATTACCTTGAAAATTACTTGAGTGGAAAAAGTTTGGGTTCAAATAGTAACCCGCGTCATGGAGATCACTGTGGAGATATTTGTTCCATGTCTCATCTATCTTGTTCCACATTTCTTCATACCAAAATTTGTTGCTTCTGAATTTCATTTTGATTATTTCTTTAGCTTGATAAAGTATATCAGATATAAAACCAACTTGTGCCTTATTAGTACCATTCAGAAACTTTATAGAACCAACAAGCGGAATGGTTACTCTTGAAGCCATCATAGCATAACTCCAAAATGATTCATCTTTAATCATTTCGGATATTCTTTTCCCTTCATTCGTAGAAGCCAGCTGTGAGGTTCGCCAAGCAGGTGACTGAAACATCCTAATTAACCCAGTAATTCGATAAACAGTAATTCTTCTCTTTTTGCTATCTTATTTCTCCAAGTCTCTTTTGATATGGCATTCAACTTTCCCTCTCATACAAAAGTTTGGATGTTAGTTAGGGCATACTTTAATACACTATTTAACTATAGCTTTTAACATTTTGATGGAAATTTTTTGGTGATGTTGTCCTCCTATCACAAGATGAAATGCATGTTATTTTCACATAGTTCGCAACAAAGAGACTATCGAAGGAAGTTAACTTATATGCATAGCAAGGATGCAACACGATTGTGGTGGCCGGTGTTGTATCTGTTTGGGGAACACTGAACTAGCTATAGTTTGTGGATATGTTGTTTAGCTGGACTTCAGAAGAAGGAAAAGAAGACGTAGAGAACAAAATGTGGTTCCTATGTGGGTACTTTAGAAGGAAAAAACATGAAAGTTTTTGTATAGAGTAGGAAATGACTTTGTAGGTGGGGTCATGTCTTTGTTCTTCGTTAACTTTTGGTGCAACCATAAGCTTTCTAACAATATAGCTGACTGGCTGTTTATTTTCCGAGAGAATTTCTTTTATAGGTGTTCTATTTGTTTACAACACTTCTATACGAGGATTTTCCTGAAGTATAGACAAATTATGGTCCAATAGAAGCCTACTTCCTAACTAGACTAAGGCATATGTGCCCTAGAAATTTAGATGAGCCTTATAAAGTATTCATGTTATACCACACCAAAGTTAGAACATCCGAGTAAATTAATTGTCCAGTTAAAGGTAATCTAAATTGGAATTCAATGAGGGAATGCAGAAGTTTCCCTCTGTTTCTTGTTTCTTCTATCTCTGGAACTTTGCGGTACAATTTGAAATAGATAGTAGCCTTAGGAATAGTTGAGAAATATTCAACTGAGAGAATAGTTAGGCAAAGTGAAAAAATGAACACATAAGATATGAAAGATGAAAGTTATACATTCACCAATTATTTTGTACACGAGCCGAGGCATGCAATGCACAAGCGAAGCTAGAGCCAAGTCAGTTACTGCTAATGAGAATGAAAGAATGCAACTTTGTGATGTAATCTTCTAGCAGTACATATTAGTCCATACAATTAGATAAAGTACTTTCTACAATTTTGTAGATAACTACAATTATTTAGTAAGCATAACATAATTAGAGTGTAAAAAAGATTCTTAGTGTTAGAAACCACTAATCAAAAGCAGGTGGAGTCATATCCGACTCCGAGGACCCCTCCCCGCCACCCCCGAGTCCTCGAGGTGCACGCCCCGAGGACCTCTCCCCCTCACCACCGTGACACCCCGAGTCCTCAAGGCGCACGCCCCGAGGATCTACGACCCCACGAGGACCTGACCCACCCGAGTCCTTAGGGCGCACGGCCCGAGGACCCGACCTTCCCCTCGAGTCTTTAGGGCGCATGACCCGAGGACCCAACCCTCCCTTCTTCCCCTCCCCCCCCGAGTCCATAAGGTACACCCCCCGAGACCATTCCCCCCCCCCCCCCCACTTTACCTACCCTAACCCTACCTACCCCTCCCCCTACTTACCCCTACCTTACCTGCCCTACTCGCTTATGTCTATCTACCTAACACCTTATCCTTCCTACCTTCCCCCTTATTCTTCCTACTACCTGGATTTTCCTAACATTATTCAACATATACAAAAAAAAAGATGATTAAATAAATTTTTCCCTTGGGTAGTAAAAATCACAGAGAATCTCAAGTGTACTACTCCACTAATCCTAGTCATCTTTTGTAACGTTGCTGGCAGCCAGTCTAACCAATGAGAGGTTTTGTTCCCATTCATATTTCTGTAGCTGGTCTTACTTTTTTTCAGCCTTACTTTAGCCAAGTGCCTCATTATTTTCTTAGGTTTAATCATTTCACCAACAAAATATATCAATAACAGATCCTAGTATCATTGACTTTGGCATATCCCTCATTCTTAGATGACGATTTTACCTCTATATTGATCATATAGTGTTGGAAAAATTTGTATAGACAAATAAATTTCCACATTCCTTCTGAAAATTCACAAGCATAATAAATGGATAGTTCTTTTCCCTCCTCTTTAAGCTCTATTCCTTTGTATTTCATTATCATATCATTGATCAAGTTTGAGATAATCCATTCTAGGTTTATAAGGAGCATAAGAGAGCTGATTGAAGGAGGTCTCAACTCTCATAAAACTTCAGCACACACAAAGAGAAGGCAACAACACCGTAAATTTTTTAGCTAACTGGTGTTTTTTTTTTGCAGGGAACAAATCCTATGATTCATTTGCAACATTACCAAGGAAGAATAAATGCATAATTATCTTAGACAAAGAGCAAGTTCCACTCGTCGAAATTGAGGTATGTCGCTTCGGAGCTCGTTTGACCTTGAAAATGAGTTGGATTGGCCGTGATGGCCAACTGGCTGCATAGCCGAGGTATTGACGGACGTACACAAAATATTTTGGAATTTTTGAAGTCTTAATCCGGATCACCCAAAAAATGGTTTGATATAGCACACGGAAATCGTTGAAATGAGGGGTATGCGCGCTTCAGGGCTCGTTTGACCTTCAAAATGGGTCGGACTGGCCGTGAGGGACAACCGGCTGCATAGACAAGGTCATGATGGACGTCCACAAAAAAATTTGGAATTTTTGACGTCTTAATCCGGATCACCCAAAAAATGGTTTGCTATAGCACACGGAAATCGTTTGAATGGGGGGTATGCTCGCTTAGGGGCTCGTTTGACCTTCAAAATGGGTCGGACTGGCCGTGAGGGATAACCGGATGCATAGACAAGGTCTTGACGGATGTCCACAAAAAAGTTTGGCATTTTTGACGTCGAAATCTGGATAACCTAAAAAATGGTTTGCTGTACCACATGAAAGTCATCTAAATATGGGGTATGCGCGCGTCGGGGCTCGTTTGACCTAGAAAATTGGTTGGACTAGCCATGAAGGTCAACCGGATGCAAAGCCAAGGTCTTGACGGACGTCCACAAAAAAGTTTGGAATTTTTGACGTCGGAATCCAGATACCAAAAAAATATTTTGCTATAGCACATGAAAATCATCTAAATTGGGTGTATGCGCGCTACGGGGCTCGTTTGACCTTGAAAATTGGTCAGAATGGCTCTTAGGGCCAACTGGATTCATAGTAGAGGTCTTGACAGATGTCCACAAAAAAATTTGGAATTTTTGACGTCGGAATCCAGGATCACCCTAAAAATGGTTTGCTATAGCACACGATAATCGTCTAAATAAGGGGGGTACGCTCGCTTTGGGGCTCGTTTGACATTGAAAATGGGTCGGACTGGCCGTGATGGCAAACTGGATACATAGCCAAGGTATTGATGGACGTCCACAAAAACTTTTGGAATTTTTGACATCGGAATCCGGATCACCTAAAAAATAATTTGTTATTGCACACGAAAATTGTCGAATTGGGGGTATGCTTGCTTCGGGGCTCGTTTGACCTTAAAAATGGATTGGACTGGCCGTGAGGGACAACCGGCTGCATAGCCAAGGTCTTTACGGACGTCCACAAAAAAGTTAGACATTTTTGATGTCCGAATGCGGATAACCCAAAAAATGGTTTCCTATAGTACACGAAAATCGTCTAAATGAGGGGTATGCTCGCCTCGGGGCTCGTTTGACCTAGAAAATGGATCGTACTGGCCGTGATGGCTAACTAGATGCAAAGCCAAGGTCTTGACGGACGTAAAAAAAAAAAATTGGCATTTTTGACGTCAGAATCCAGATCACCTAAAAAATGGTTTGCTATAGCACTCGAAAATTGTCGAAATGAGGGTATGCGCCCTTTGGGGCTCGTTTGACCTTGAAAATGGTTCGAAGTCGAAGTGATGGACAACTCGCTTTATAGCCAAAGTCTTGAAAGACGTCCACAAATATTTTTGACATTTTTGACGTCTGAATCTGGATCACCCAAAAAATGGTTTGCTATAGCACACGAAAATCGTCAAAATGGGGGTATGCTCGCTTTGGGGCTCGTTTGACCTTCAAAATGGGTCGGACTGGCCGTGAGGGTTAACCGGCTGCATAGACAAGGTCTTGAAGGACGTTTACAAAAAAGTTTGGCATTTTTGACGTCTAAATTCGGATAACCCAAAAAATGGTTTGCTATACCACACGAAAATCATCTAAATGGGGGGTATGAGCGTTTCAGGGCTCTTTTGACCTTGAAAATTGGTCGGACTGGCCATGAAGACAAACCGGATGCATAGACAAGCTCTTGGAAAACGTCCACAAAAAATTTTGGCATTTTTGACGTCGGAATCAGAATCGCCCTAGAAATGGTTTGCTATAGCACAAAAAAATCGTCTAAATAGAGGGGTATGCGCGCTTCGGGGCTCGTTTGACCTTGAAAATGGGTCGGACTGGCCGTGATGGACAACTGGCTGCATAGCTAAGGTCTTAAAGGACGTCCACAAAAACTGTTGACATTTTTGACGTCGGAATCCGGATCACCTAAAAAATGGTTTGCTATTGCACACGAAAATCGTTGAAGTGGGGTATGCTCGCTTCGAGGCTCGTTTGACCTTCAATATGGATCGGACTGGCCGTGAGGGACAACCGGATACATAGCCAAGGTCTTTTTGGACGTCCACAAAAAAGTTTGGAATTTTTGACGTCTGAATCCGGATAACCCAAAAAATAGTTTGCAATAGCACACGAAAATTGTCGAAATGAGGGGTATACTTGCTTTGGGCTCGTTTGACATTCAAAATGGGTTGAACTGGCCGTGATGGACAACTGGCTTCATAGACAAGGTATTGACGGACGTCCACAAAAAAAATTGGAATTATTGACGTCTTAATCCGGAATACCCGAAAAATGGTTTGCTATAGCACACGAAAATCATCAAAATGAGGGGTATGCTCTCTTCGGGGCTCGTTTGACCTTCAAATGGGTCGGACTGGCCCTGATGGCCAAATGGCTGCATAGCCAAAGTCTAGAGGGACATCCACAAAATATTGTGGCATTTTTTACGTCTGAATCCAGATCACCTAAAAAATGGTTTGCTATAGCTTAAGAAAATCGTCGAAATTGGGGTATGCTCGCTTCGAGGCTTGTGTGACCTTGAAAATGTGTTGGACTGGCCGTGATGGCCAACTCGCTGCATAGCCAAGGTCTTGAAATACGTCCACAATTGGCATTTTTGACGTCGAAATCCGGATCACCCTAAAAATTGTTTGCTATAGCACACGAAAATCGTCTAATAAGGGGGGTATCCGCGCTTCGGGGCTCGTTTGACCTTGAAAATGAGTCGGACTGGCCGTGATGGCCAGATGACTGCATAGCCAAGGTCTTGACGAACGTCCACAAAAACTTTTGACATTTTTGACGTCGGAATCTGGATCACCTAAAAAATGGTTTGCTATTGCACACAAAAATCATAGAAATGGGGGTATGCTCGCTTGGTGGCTTGTGTGACCTTCAAAATGGGTCGGACTGGACGTGAGGGCCAACCGGCTGCATAGCCAAGGTCTTGACGGACGTCCAAAAAGAAGTTTTGCATTTTTGACGTCTGAATCCGGATAACCCAAAAAATGGTTTGCTATAGCACACGAAAATTTTCGAAATGAGGGATATACTCGCTTCAGGGCTCGTTTGACCTTCAAAATGGGTCGGACTAGCCGTGAGGGCCAACCGGATACATAGACAAGGTCTTGAAGGATGTCCACAAAAAATTTTGGAATTTTTGACGTCTCAATCTGTATCACCCAAAAAATGGTTTGCTATAGCACACGAAAATCGTGAAATGAGAGGTATGCTCGCTTCGGGGATCGTTTGACCTTCAAAATGGGTTGGAATGGCCGTGAGAGCCAACCAGCTTTATAGACAAGGTCTTGATGGACGTCCACAAAAAAATTGGTAATTTTGACGTCGGAATCCGGATAACCAAAAAAATGGTTTGCTATAGCACACGAAAATCGTCGAAATGGGGGGTATGCATGCTTCGAGGCTTGTTGGACCTTGAAAATTGGTCGTACTGGCCGTGACGGCCAACAGGATGTATAGACAAGGTCTTGAAGCACGTCCACAAAAACGTTTGGCATTTTTGACGTCGGAATCCGGATCACCCTAAAAATGGTTTGCTATAGCACACTAAAATCGTCTAAATAGAGGGGTATACGCTTCGGGGCTCGTTTGACCTTGAAAATTGGTTGGACACGCCGTGATGGCAAACTGGCTGCATAGTCAAGGTATTGACGGACGTCCACAAAATTTTGTGGCTTTTTTGACATCGGAATCGGGATCACCTAAAAAATGGTTTGCTATTGCTTACAAAAATCGTCGAAATTGGGGTATGCTCGCTTCGGGGCTCGTTTCACCTTGAAAATGAGTTGGATTGGCCATGATGGACAACTGGCTGCATAGCCAAGGTATTGACGGATGTCCACAAAAAAATTTGGAATTTTTGACGTCTTAATCCGGATTACCTAAAAAATGGTTTGCTATAGCACACGAAAATCATCGAAATGAGGGGTATGCTCGCTTCGGGGCTCGTTTGACCTTCAAAATGGGTCGTACTGGCCGTGATGACCAACTGGCTGCATAGACAAGGTCTTGACGGACGTCCGCAAAAAATTTTGGCATTTTTGACGTCGAAATCCGGATAATCTAAAAAATGGTTTGCTATAGCACAAGAAAATTGTCGAAATTGGGGTATGCTCGCTTTGAGGCTCGTGTGACCTTGAAAATGTGTTGGATTGGCCGTGATGGACAATTGTCTGCACAGACAAGGTATTGATGGATGTCCACAAAAAATTTTGGAATTTTTGACGTCTTAATCCTGATCACCCAATAAATAGTTTGCTATAGCACACGAAAATCGTCGAAATGGGGGTATGCGCGCTTCGAGGCTCTTTTGACCTTGAAAATTGGTCGGACTGGCCGTGAGGGGAACCTGTATGTATAGCCAAGGTCTTGACACACGTCCACAAAAAAATTTGGAATTTTTTACGTCTTAATCCGGATCACCCAAAAAATGGTTTGCTATAGCACACGAAAATCGTCGAAATGTGGGTATGCACGCTTCGAGGCTCGTTTGACCTTGAAAATTGGTCGTACTTGCCGTGAGGACCAACTGGATGCATAGCCAAGGTCTTGATGCACGTCTACAAAAAAGTTTGGCATTTTTGACGTCGGAATCAAGATCACCCTAAAAATGGTTAGCTATAGCACACGAAAATCATCTAAATAGGGGGGTATGCGCGCTTTCGGGCTCGTTTGACCTTGAAATTGGGTCGGACTGTCTGTGATGTCCATTTGTCTGCATAGCCAATGTCTTGACGGACGTCCACAAAAACTTTTGGCATTTTTGATGTCGGAATCCGGATCACCTAAAAAATAGTTTGCTATTGCTTACGAAAATCGTTGAAATTAGGGTTTGCTTGCTTCGTGGCTCGTTTGACCTTGAAAATAAGTTGGATTGGCCATGATGGCCAACTGGCTGCATAGCCAAGGTATTGATGGACGTCCACTAAAAATTTTGGAACTTTTGACGTCTTAATCCGGATCACCCAAAAAATAGTTTGCTATAGCACACGAAAATCGTTGAAATGAAGGGTATGCTCGCTTCGGGGCTCGTTTGACCTTCAAGATGGGTCGGACGGGCCGTGAGGGCCAACCAGATGCATAGAAAAGGTCTTGACGGACGTCCACAAAAATATTTGGCACTTTTGACGTTGGAATTTGGATCACCCAAAAAATGGTTTGCTATAGCACACGGAAATCGTCGAAATGAGGGGTACGCTAGTTTCGGCACTCGTTTGACCTTCAAATGGTTCGGACGGGCTGTGAGGGACAACCGAATGCATAGACAAGGTCTTGATAGACGTCTACAAAAAATTTTGGCATTTTTGACGTCGGAATCCAGATCACCCAAAAATGGTTTTTCTATAACACATGAAAATCGTTGAAATGAGGGGTATGCTTGCTCCGGGGCTTGTTTGACCTTCAAAATGGGTAGGACGGGACGTGAGGGCGAACAGGATGCATAGACAAGGTCTTGACAGATGTCCAAAAAAAAGTTTGTTATTGCTTATGAAAATCGTTGAAATTAGGGTATGCTCGCTTCGGGGCTCGTTTTACCTTGAAAATGAGTTGGATTGGCCGTGATGGACAACTGAACGCATAGAGAAGGTATTGACGGACGTCCACAAAAATTTTTGGAATTTTTGACGTCCTAATCCAGATCACCCAAAAAATGGTTTGCTATAGAACACGAAAATCGTCGAAATGAGGGGTATGCTCCGATCGGGGCTCGTTTGACCTTCAAAATGAGTTGAATTGTCCGTGATGGCCAACAGGATGCATATCCAAGGTATTGACGGTCGTCCATAAAAAAAAATTGAATTTTTAACGTCTTAATCCGGATCACCCAAAAAAATGTTTGCTATAGCATACGAAAATTGTCGAAATGAGGGATATGCTCGCTTCGGGGCTCGTTTGACCTTCAAAATGGGTCGGACAGGCCGTGAGGGCCAACCGGATGCATTGACAAGGTCTTGATGGACGCCCGCAAAAACATTTGGCAATTTTTGATGTCGGAATCCGGATAACCTAAAATATGGTTTACTCTAGCACACTAAAATCGTTGAAATGGGGGTATGCGCGCTTTGAGGCTCGTTTGACATTGAAAATTGGTCGGACTAGCCGTGATGGCCAACTGGATGCATAGACAAGGTATTGACGGACTTCTACAATACAATTTGGAAATTTTGACGTCTTAATCCGGATCACCCGAGAAAACGTTTGCTATAGCACACAAAAATCGTTTAAATGAGGGGTATGCTCGCTTCGGAGCTCCTTTGACCTTAAAAATGGGTCGTATAGGCCTTGAGGGCCAACCGGCTGCATAGACAAGGTCTTGACGGACGTCCACAAAATAATTTGGCATTTTTGACGTCGAAATCCGAATAACACAAAAAATGGTTTGCTATAGCACACGAAAATCGTCGAAATGGGGAGTATGCACACTTTGAGGCTCGTTTGTCCTTGAAAACTGTTCAAATGGCTGTGATGGCCAATTGGATGCATATCCAAGGTCTTGATGCATGTCAACAAAAGTTTTAGGCATTTTTGGTGTCGGAATCCGGATCACCTTAAAAATGGTTTGCTAAAGCACATGAAAATCGTCTAAATAGGGCGGTATGCGCGCTTCGAGGCTCCTTTGACCTTGAAAATTGGTCAAATGGCCGGGATGGCCAACTGGATGAATAGCCAAAGTATTGACGGACGTCCACAAAAAATTTTGGAATTTTTGACGTCCTAATCAAGATCACCCAAAAAATGGTTTGCTATAGCACACGAAAATCGTCGAAATGGGGGGGTATGCGCGCTTCGAGGCTCGTTTGACCTTGAAAATTGGTCAGACTGGCCGTAAGGGCAACCTGGATGCATAGCCAAGGTCTTGACAGACGTCAACAAAAAATTTTGGTATATTTGACGTCTAAATCTGGATAACCCAAAAAATGGTTTGATATACCACATGAAAATCATCTAAATGGGGGTTATGCACGCTTCAGGGCTCATTTGACCTTGAGAATTGGTCGGACTGGCCGTGAAAGCCAACCGGATGCATAGACAAGGTTTTGAAGGACATCCACAAAAAATTTTGGCATTTTTGATGTCGGAATCCGGATCACCTAAAATATGGTTTGCTATTGCATATGAAAATCGTCGAAATTGGGGTATGCTCGCTTCGGGGCTCGTTTGACCTTGAAAATGAGTTGGATTGGCCGTGATGACCAACTTTCTGCATACCCAACGTATTGACGGACGTCCACAAAAAATTTTGGAATTTTTGACGTCTTAATCTGGATCACCCAAAAAATGGTTTGCTATAGCACACAAAAATCATCGAAATGAGGGGTATGCTCGCTTCGTAGCTCGCTTAACCTTCAAAATGGGTCGGACTGGCCGTGTGGGCCAACCGGCTGCATAGACAATGTCTTGACGGACGTCCACAAAAAAATTTGGCATTTTTGACGCCGGAATCTGGATAACCCAAAAAATGGTTTGCTATAGCACATGAAAATCGTCGAAATGGGGGGTAGCGTGCTACGAGGCTCGTTTGACCTTGAAAATTGGTCAGACTGGCCGTGAGGGCCCACTGGATGCATAGCCAAGGTATTAAAGCGCGTACACAAAAAAGTTTGGCATTTTTGACGTCGAAATCCGGATCACCCTAAAAATGGTTTGCTATAGCACACGAAAATCGTCTAAATACGGGGTATGCGTGCTTTGAGGCTCGTTTGACCTTGAAAATGGGTCGGATTGGACGTGATGGCCAACTGGCTGCATATCCATGGTCTTGACGGACGTCCACAAAAGTTTTTGGCATTTTTGACGTCGAAATCCGGATCACCTAAAAAATGGTTTGCTATTGCTTACGAAAATCGTCGAAATTGGGGTATGCTCGCTTCGGGCATCGTTTGACCTTGAAAATGTGTTGGATTGGCCGTGATGGACAACTGGCTCATAGCCAAGGTATTGATGGACGTCCACAAAAAAATTTGGCATTTTTGATGTCGAAGTCCAGATAACCCAAAAAATGGTTTGCTATAGCACACAAAAATTGTTGAAATGTAGCAAACCATTTTTTGGGTGATCCGGATTCCGACGTCAAAAATGCCAAAATTTTTTGTTGACGTCTGTGAAGACATTGTCTATGCATCCGATTGTCCCTCACGGCCCGGCCGACCCATTTTGAAGGTCAAACGAGCCTCGGAGCGTGCATACCCCTAATTTCGACGATTTTCGTGTGCTATAGCAAACCATTTTTTGGGTGATCCAGATTCCGACATCAAAAATGCCAATTTTTTTTGTGGACGTCCGTCAAGACCTTGCCTATGCATCCGGTTGTCCCTCACGGACCGTCCGACCCATTTTGAAGCTCAAACGATCCCTGGAGCGAGAATACCCCTCAATTTGACGATTTTCGTTTGCTTTAGCAAACCATTTTTTGGGTAATTCGGATTCCGACGTCACAAATGCCAAATTTTTTTGTGGACGTCCGTCAAGACCTTTCCTATGCGTCCAGTTGGCCCTCACAGTCCGTCCGACCCATTTTGAAGGTCAAACGAGCCCCGGAGCGAGCATACCCCTATTGTTTTGACGATTCGTGTGCTATAGCAAACCATTTTTTGTGTGATCCGGATTCCGATGTTAAAAATGCCAAACATTTTTGTGGCGTCCGTCAAGACATTGTCTATGCATCTTGTTGGCCCTCACGGCCCGTCCTACCCATTTTGAAGGTCAAACGAGCCCCGGAGCGAACATACCCCTTGTTTCGACGACTTTCGTGTTCTATAGCAAACTATTTTTTGGGTGATCCGGATTCCGACGTCAAAAATGCCAAATTTTTTTGTGGATGTCCGTCATGACCTTTTCTATGCAACCGGTTGGCCCTCACGGACCGTCCAACCCATTTTGAAGGTCAAACGAGCCCCGGAGCGAGCATACCCTTCATTTCAACGATTTTCGTGTGCTATGGCAAACCATTATTTGGGTGATCCATATTTCGGCGTCAAAAATGCCAAAATTTTTGTGGACGTTGGTCATGACCTTGTCCTGCATTTGGTTGGCCCTCACAGCCCGTCCAACGCAT
>JAKWIY010001617.1:0-17850 GCA_027704805.1 Solanum corneliomulleri | reverse complement strand
GACCTACATTTTGTAGTTAAAACAAAAGATGGGTTAGTACACTTGTAATAAGTATGAGTATATGCACATAAACATTTGAAATCATGATAAAGAGGACATTTGTTCAAAACCTTGCTAAAGTACTTTGAAAAGTCTTTTGCACAATCATAAACCCATATATACCAACAATTACAAAATCCATATGTCAAACTCATGCACAACACAAGACCAACCTCAATAAGTAATAGTCAAGTAAATATGTAAAGAATTCATAACTTCATCACATAAGCAAGACCCTTACTCATAACCCACCCTTTAGCCAACAAGTGCAATGACCAATCAAAGTCCCATAACCTCACTCAATCAAGTAAACCAAATAAAGGGTCACAAGTAATGTCTAACTCTACATAACATAGCATCAATAGTAGTTATCATCATATTTAGCAATATAGACCAATAGAATGTTCATAATAGAAACTAACATAATATAGAATCAATAACATGTAAAGTTGACATATACATAATAGTCACGTTATAAGATCATAAGCTACATAAGTAAAGGCACAGGTAGAGTCTCATACCCCTACCTAAGCTAAGTCAAATCTCTCAAGTCACCCTAGTTATTATTTACTCCATTACTTTATTTTACTTTCCGGAACACATGCCTTAACTAAAATAGACCACATAAGCTAAGAGTGGAATCTGATATTGTAAAACCTTACACCAATGGAAGGTGGTCTACCAGCCAAAGTAGTACCAAACATGATAATAACATCTCGGTGGATCACTAGCTAGTATACCTATGCTGACAACATAATTTATCGAGCTTGGGGGTTGTTATCGAAATATCACTTTATGCGCGTTTTGGACTATGAGGCTATCCACCCTTGAGGACTATGGTAAACCCTACATTCCCTCCTTGGGAAGGCGCCCCTCATCTACAAGTTCACTCGGTGATAAGTTAGAGTCCCTTTTGAAGTGTATTTAAGCCTTTATTAATCGTCATAGCTTAGTTTAGGTCATATGAGAACATTCTTTCATGGCAACCCTCATATGTGAGTAGAATTTTGTCATCATCATGTCATAATAAGGCACATAGGTACTTAATAATTAACCTTATATCATTTCATCTTAAGCATAATCTCACAATCACATAGTCAAGACATTTCAATTCAACATCATATCAACAACTACTTAGGTCATTCAAAAGACATACTTCAATTGCACTATACATCATCAATCAAGCCATCAAAATTGAAGTAAAGGTTAGGATCATGAAGACTTACAAAATCTCCTTTAAAATCCATAATCATGGTCTTACCATCAACCAACTAATTTTATCCAATAATAGGTGTACTAACATCATTCAATAGTAAATAATATGTTAACTAGATCAATTGCATCATCACTATCCAAATTAACTTCAATTCATAACCTAGGCTTAGGGGAAATAGGTTCACCTAAAATATAGATAAAATCCAAAAATTCATTACCCTAGGCAGTACATAGATGAATTAGAATAGATAAAAACAAGTCTAACAATCAATAGATTCATCAATTCCCATCAATTTATAAGCAAGATCCAAGATTTGGAGAATTTGGGGAAAGGGACAAGATCTACATGAAATTGCATCAATTAACAAACAATATACAATTAATTAGTCATAGGCAATCACAATTTATCATCAATTTAAAATTTAGAATAGAACTCATCAGATTATAAAATCTTTGGAATTTGGTGATTTAGAAATCAATTTTGAAAGGACCTCTTGGAGAAGGAATCCCAATAGTGAAGAACTCATACCTTAATGCAGATTAATCCACGAAATTAGAGTTAAATCATTAAGAAATTTGTCTTCTTCTTCAAGCTTTATTGATTTTTCAATGGAGGTTTTTGGGGGAGAGAAAGTAGAGAGAGATGAGAGCTTTTGGATTTGTTTTAGGGATTGGGTTTAGGTGAGTGAAAATGACTTAAAACTGACCCTTAGGCTATATATAAGCACCCCTAAATTACCCAAAACAACCTCACTTAATTGGATCTTTTTGTGAAGTCAAAATGTTTAGAATACGATTTCAAAGAATCTGGAATGTGGCTTCGCGTCGCGAGGCTGATTTTTTATTTTATTTTCTAAATCCCGGTCGAGGCAGTGAGCCTCGTGGAGTGCACGCGTCAGGAGGAAAAATTTTCCAAGTTGTGTGGCAAGCTGCGGGTCGCGCAGTGGGTGCCAAATCTAGGTTGCCGTAAAACTATTTTGACAGCATGCCTACCCATGTTGGTCTCCTCCTCAAGGACCCTTCTGTTGGTCCTTGGGGAGTCGTTATTGAACGTTTAGACCCTCTATACTACATTTTACCCATCCAAAGTATTTTTATAAGTTTTAGACTTCATTTGACCTTCAAACTTTCACCAAACATAACGACGCCAACTAGTTCAATTTAGGTAGTTCTGGACGTCATGGACGTTCTTTGGCATCTTGTCTCTAAAACTTCTTGATGACTTATAAACATTACTTTAGGTATTAAACCAGAATCTAAGCCCCTAGACACTTGTTTTAGGCTCTAGATTAGGTCTTAACTTTTTGGAGTGTTACATTATCCCCCCCCCCCTCTAGGAGTTTCGTTTTCAAATGACACAAGACTTTTAAAAGGGAAAGGATAGACTCAAGACTAGCAGCCCAACCAACAGTATACAACATCAACATGAGTTACAACTTAAGTAGTGTTACACAACTCCATTCAACACATAATCATGGCATTTAAACAAATGACTCAAAGCATCAATTTTCACACATAAGGCTCAATGATGAATTTCCTTCTTACAACAACAACATGAGCTCAACATATCTCTAAAGACTCAATTATGTCAAAGTTCCTTTCTCAACATATCAACATGTTCAATATCACTTCTAAAGGCAACAATATACCACATACACAAAATAGTGCAATTCAAGCAAAAAAAAAAACATTTTTCCATTATAGTTTATTTTAGCATAAACCTTTTAGCATAAACATGCATAACTTTGCAAAACAAGTCAAATTCAAATCGACTTATTATTTTTATTATTAATTGGAATAACTAACCTTAGCTGGTAAAGAGATGTGGATAATGGGACTTCATATCAGCCTCGACCTCCCATGTTGCTCCCTCAACTAGATGGTTTCTCCATAACACTTTTACAAAGCCCACCTCCTTGTTCCTCAAGCTCTTCACTTGTCGATCAAGGATTTGAACCGGAACCTCCTCATAAGAGAAGTTCTCTTTAACTCCAAGACCTTCAATAAGAATAATTGACTCAGGGTCACCAATGCATTTCTTCAGCATAGATACATAGAAAACCGGATAACTGAAGATAGCTCACTAGGTAATCTCAACTCGTATGCAACCTTGCCAACCCTTTGAAAAATTTTATAAGGACCCACATAATGAAGACATAACTTCCCTTTCTTGCCAAATCTTACCATCCCTTTCATGGGCGAAATTTTCAAATACACCTTATCACCTTCTTCAATCTCTAATTATCTTCTCTTATTGCTGGCATAAGACTTTTGCCGACTATAGGCTGTTTGCAAGCGATTCCTTATCAGGTGGACTTTGTCCAAGGTCTTATAGATCAAGTTAGGACTAAGAAGCAAATATTCGCCAACCTCAGACCATCTGATTGGAGACCTATACCTCCTACCAAACAAAGATTTAAAAGCAGAGTCATGGATATTGAGGAATGATAACTATTGTTATAAGAGAACTTAACCAAAATCAAGTGCGCATCCCATCTGCCCTTGAAGTCTATGATACAAACTCTAAGCATATCCTCAAGAGTTTGGATAGTATGCTCCTCTTGACCATCCGTTTGGGGATGAAAAGCGGTGATCAACTTCACTTGAGTACCCAACCCTTTTTGAAACGGTCTCTAAAACCTAGATGTGAATTATGTGCTCCTATTGATATCATGGATAACGGAATACCATGTAGGCTTACAATTACATCTATATAGATCTTTGCATAATCTTCGCCAGAGTAAGTGGACTTAATGGGAATAAAATGGGCGGACTTGGTCAATCTATCCACCACCACCCATATAGAGTCGTTTTGCCTTTGAGTCCGAGGCGAACGCACTACAAAGTCCATATTAATGTCTTCCCACTTCCAAGCGGTACTTGGATTTCTTGAAGTAAAACACCCGGATTTTGGTGCTCGACTTTCACTTGTTGGCAATTTAGACACTTTGCAACAAATTCCGCTATGTCCTTTTTAAGTTATCCCACCAAAACACTTTTCTAAGGTCATGATACATCTTAGTATTACCCGGATGAATCAAATAACGGGACCCATGAGCTTCCTCTAGGATCCGATTTCTCAAATCATCCACTTTGGGTACACAAAACCTTCCTTGGTAACTCAAAACACCATCCCCCAGGGACAATAACTCATTAAGCTTACCAAGGACCGATTCCTTCAACTCCATCAATAATGGATCAAGGTATTTCTTAGATTTTACCTTCACCACCAACGATGATTTGGATTTATGATGAACCACAATACCACCATTTGGAGAATCTTCCAATCGGACACCCAAACGAGCCAACATATGAACATCCTTCACTAGGTCATTCTTTGCTTCATCTACATGAGATACACTACCCATAGTCATATGACTTAGTGCATCCGCAATCACATTGGCTTTACCGGGGTGATATATCACATTTATGTCTTAATCTTTCAACAACTTTAACCACCTTCGTTGTCGGAGATTCAACTCCTTTTGGGTAAATACATATTGAAGACTCTTATGGTTGGTATACACATCAACATGAACCTCATACAAGTAATGTCTCCATATTTCAACGCAAATACCACGGCCGCTAACTCAAGATCATGACTTGGATAGTTCTTCTCATGAACCTTAACTTGTCTAGAGGCATAAGCTACTACTTCCCTTGTTGCATAAGTACAAACCCCAAGCCCACTCGGGATGCATCACAATACACAACGAAGCCTTTGGTACCCTCTGGTAAAGTCAACACCAGAACGGAGGTAAGCCTATCCTTCAAGATTTGGAAGTTTCTTTCACATGCCTCCGACCACTCAAATTTCACACTCTTTTGGGTCAAAGTAGTCAAGGGAGATGCAATGGACGCAAAACCATCCACAAACCTCCTATAGTATCCCGCTAGACCCAAAAAAAACTTCTAATATCGCTTGGATTCAATGGTCTAAGTCAATTCTTGACCACCTCGGTTTTGCTTGGATCAACCTCAACTACCTCTCTAGAGATGATATGACCAAGAAACGCCAACAACCTCAACCAAAATCGGCATTTGCTATAATTGGCAAATAATTGGTTTTCCTTAAGCATTTGCAACACCACTCTCAAATGATTCATGTGTTCACCCTCATTTTTTGAATATACCAAGATGTCGTCAATGAAGATAATGACAAATGAATCTAGGTATCTTTCAAACACCCTATTCATAAGGTCCATACACTCCTACGGGGCATCAGTGAGGCAAAGAACATTACTAAAAACTCATAATCACCATATCTAGTTTGAAATATCATTTTTGATATATCCTCACCTCTCACCCTAAGTTGATGATACCCCGATCTCAAGTCAATCTTAGAAAAGTAGCTTTCCCTTGGAATTGATCAAACAAGTCATCAATCCGAGGGAGAGGATACTTGTTATTAATAGTGACTTTATTGAGTTAGTGATAATCAATGCACATTCTAAGGGACCCATCTTTCTTCTTCACAAACAATACCGGAGCACCCCATGGAGAAATGCTAGGACGAATGAAACTCTTTTTTAGTAAATCTTTTAGTTGAGCCTTCAACTTTGTCAATTCGACCGGAGCCATCCGATAAGGAGAAATTGAAATGGGGTTGGTATCCTGTAGCAAGTCAATATCAAAATCAATTTCCCGTTTGAAAGGAACACCAGGAAGATCATTAGGAAAGACCTCCAAAAATACCCTTACTACGGGGATCGACTCAATGGGAGGAACTTCAAAGTCTAAATCTTTTATTCTCACAATGTTGTATCAACACCCTTTAGAGATAAATTTACAAGCTTTTAGACAAGAAATGATACGACCTCTAGAAATAGAATTTCACCCTTCCACTCAATACGGGTTCATTTGGAAAATTGAACTTGACAATTCTTGTTCTACAATCAATGGAAGCAAAATAGTCATGCAACCAATTCATTGCCAAAATGACATCAAAATAAACCATATAAAGTTCTACTAATTCAATATGAGTAACTCTTTTGGGAAATTTTATAGGAAAATTTTTATATACCCTCTTTGCAACAACAGACTTACCCGCCAGGGTAGTCACCACAAAAGGTTCATTCAAAATATCAGGCAAAATGACAAACTTAATAGCTATCAAGGGAGTAACAAAAAATAATGTAGCACCCGGGTCAAGAAAAGCATAAATATTAATAGAGAAGACTTGTAACATACCGGTAACTACGTCGGGAGAACTCTCTTGTTCACCACTAGAGCAAAGTGCATAACAGTGATTCTTCTTTGAAGGATCCACAATAGAATCACTAGCTTGAGCTTGCTCACTACCTTTGTTTTTGACCCTTCAAGTTTGGGCAATCCTTTACCTTGTGTCTACACTTACCACAACTAAAACAATTGACAGTCCCAATGAGGCAATCACCATAATGTTTCTTGCCACACTCTCCACAAGTTGGCTTCTTATTTGGTGAACTAGTACCTCTTTCTTTTTTTGAGACTTAGGGTTAGACACCCTATCATCACGAGCCTTGGGAAATTTGGAAGGATCTTTATTAGAAAACCTCTTTTTGAACCTAATCTTGTCTTGGATATCAAGTCTACCCTTTGAAAAACCATCATCAAATGATTTTGCCATATTCGCATCTATACTCTTCCTCTTAACCCTAGCCTCCTCCTCTTGTTGATCATGAACCATAAGACGAGAAATATTCATATTATCATGTAACATCCGAATGAAATTCTTCTTTCAAGCCATCGGATACTCTCCATCACAAAGCGTCTTATCTTATCCCTCGGGTTGGAAACTAAAAAAGGAGCATATTTCGACAACTTAGTAAATTTCAAAGAGTAGTCGAGCACACTCATACCTCCTTAACGGAGGTTTATAAATTCTTCCACCTTATCTTCCCTAATTTCTCTTGGAAAGAACCTATCAAGAAAAACCTTCTCGAATATCTCCTATGTCACCGGACCACCCCTCAAAGGCCTATTGTCTCTCTATTGGATGTACCAACTTTGGGCCACGTCCTTGAGTTGGTAGGTGGCTAACTCGGATTTTTCACTAGTAGTCAACCCCATAGCATAGAGGATTTTGTAGACTTCATCAATGAACTCTTGGGGGTATTCCTCCACTTTGGACCCTTTGAAAGTAGGGGGATTCATCCTTGTGAAATCCCTCAAGCGGGCGGCCATGGTGCTAACATGTTGGTTTCCTCGGGGTACCACCTTCCGGTTAGCTTGGACCGTTATGGCTTGAGCTTGAGTAGTAATGGCTTGGGACATTTGGAGACAGGTTGACCTTATGTCACCATCAGACAAGGTCGGAGTATTTGATGGAGCTTGATCATCATTAGCAACTTCTTCTAGAGAGGATATTGATTACCACAAGGAGGAACTCCCGCATTAGCAATCTCTTCATCAAGCATTTATGCTGATGTCATTCGAGTATTCATACTTGTAACCACAATACAAGGTTTAGGTGAAAGCACACATAAAGTATATTCAAGAGGCACGACATTGGATTTCCAAGAAAATGAGAATTTCTTGAGCATCATATAGCTTCTCATTCATAAGTGTGGCGCGCTTCACATTTATGAATTAGAACCTATATAGACGTGGTTTAATGAGACATATCAACCTCATGCTCTGATACCAAGTTTGTCACATCTTGGGGAGCACCCCCTAGACGTAAGCAGCGGCGGCAGCGTCCTCGAAGAGGACTAAGACTAACCTCTTAGAATTTTTCATTACATTTCATAGGTTAAATTAGCAGAAAGTTTCAAAAATTTTAACTACTTCTACTTTGAGGTTTTCTTAGAGCTCTCACTTACACATAATAAATAATTAGCGAGTATACATAGACTCCTCGTATAGGAAGCAATACATAGGCGTCTACTTTTATTTCACATACATAATATAGCAATATAGATTTATAAGAAGTCTATAATAAGTCTCTTATTAAACCATCTAAGTCGAATACAACATCTTGGGTTCAACCCATACTTCATTACAATTAGGGCCTCATAGGCATATACAAATTTAACAAAGGGAAGAGAATGAACTAAATTATCTTTAAGACTAAACAATATTCAATAGCAAGATAGTGGCATCGTCCTCGGAAAGTGAGAACCGACCGAACTTGGAGAATAGGATTCCAAGCCTTCTTCAATGGCCCCCTAAAAGATCAACGTTCGGAACCTATATTTTGTTGTACACATACAAGATGGGTTAGTGCACACTTCTACTAAGTATGACTATATGCACATAAACATTTGAAATCATGCTAAAGAGGACATTAGTTCAAAACCATGCTAAAGTACTTTGAAAAGCCTTATGCACAATCATGAACCCATATAGACCAACAATTACATAAATCCATAAGTCAAACCCATGCACAACACAAGACAGCCTCAATAAGTAATAGTCAAGTAAACATGTATAGAATTCATAACTTCATCACATAAGCAATACCCTAACTCATAACCCACCCTTTAGCCTACAAGTGCAATGACCAATCAAAGCCCCACAACCTTACTCAATTAAGTAAACCAAGCAAAGGGTCACAAGTAATGTCTAACTCTACATAACATAGCATCAAGAGTAGTTATCATCAATATTTATCAATATAGACCAATAGCATGTTCATAGCGGAAACTAACATCATATAGAATCAATAACATGTGAAGTCAACATATACATAATAGTCACATTATAAGATCATAAGAACATAAGAACCACCTCCTAAGGCATCCCTCAAGGCAAACTAGTGCAAGGCATAGGTATATCTAAGCTAAGTCAAACCTCTCAAGTCACCCTAGTTAATGTTTACTCCATTACTTCATTTTACTTTCGGGAACACTTGTCTTAATCGACATAGACCACAAGAGTTATGTGAGGAATTCGGTGTTGTAAAACCTTACACCGATGGAAGGTGGTCTACCGGCCAAAGTAGTACCAAACATTAAAATAGCATCTAGGTGGATCCACTAGCTAGTGTTCCTATGGTGGAAACATAGTTTATGGAGCTTGGGGGTTGTTATGGAAATATCACTCTATGCCCGTTTTGGACTATGAGGTTATCCACCATGTGGGGACTATAGTGAATCCTACTTTCCCTCTGTCACGACCCAAAACGAGCCGCGAGTGGTACCCACACTTATCCTACTATGTGAGCGAACCAACAATTCTAAACCCCAACATTCACCGATATTTCAACCATAATGAACAAAATATAATGTGGAAGACTTAAAACTCATTAACGAATCAATTAAATAACTTCTTCAATTTATCAACTATTATCCCCAAAATCTGGAAGTCATCACACCAAGAACATCTATCCTCAAAAATTCTAAATCTAAGAGTATTTAAGAAGCTAACATAAGTAAAAGAAATGGTCCATGTCCGAACTTCAAGACATCAAGACGTGAAGGAGAAAATCCAGTCCGAGCTAGGAATAATAGCTCACCCTGAAATTTGATATGCTGAAGACTGGCTAGAGTTGTGGACGAGTCGAAGTCGATGGCACGTTTGCTGCACTCCACAAATAACAAAGATAAAAATACAAGTAGGGGTAAGTACAAGGAACACGTACTGAGTAGGTATCATCGGCCAACTCAAAATAGAAAGCAATATATATCGAATAATAATATAAAATCGACTACCATACTCAACAGGTGACAACAACAAGTACAATAACCATTGGCCACAACACTAAGCACACCTATGAGGACTCAAGCCTCCACACCATACTCATTTGGGAAATGTTTTCTTTAAATTTGAGTATATTAACATAATTCAAGATTCATTCTCTTTATTCTTCTTGTTTCGGAACGTGACACTCCGATCCCCTCAAGATTCATTCTCTTTATTCTTCTTGTGTCGGAACGTGACACTCCGATCCCCTACTACTACATGTCGGAACGTGACACTCCGATCCCCTAATACTACGTGTCGGTTCGTGACACCCGATCCCCTAATTCTACGTGTCGGTTCGTGACACCTGATCCCCTAATTCTATGTGTCGGTTCGTGACACCCGATCCCCTAATTCTACGTGTCGATTCGTGACACCCGATCCGCTTATCTCATTACTTTAGCTCATCAAGCCTTCCTTTATGTCAAGGCATCATCATTAATAGAGAGATTCTAAGGTTTAAGATTCAACAGCCTCATCATTCTAATCCATCACAATTACATAATCACATCATGCAACCACACAATTAAGCATATAGAAGACTTTACAATACCACCCAATACATATCAATCGTTATTTAGAGTTTACTATGAGATAGCATAAACCATAACCTACCTCCACCGAAGAATCGTGATCAAGCAAGCTACTTCCCCAATACCTTTGTTGTCCTCTTCGTTATCATCACAATCGTGATCAAGCAAGCAACCCCTCTCCTCTTTTTATTTTTTTTCTTCTCCAGATTCCTTCTCTTTTACCCTAATTATCATATAATTCATTATGATGAAAGTAGCCCATTATTTATTTCCTTATTATCCTCTTTAAACCCCAAGTAACTAAGTTATTAAACTTACCCCACTAATTTCATAAAGTTTGTCATGAATAGTCCAAAATACCCCTTAAAACTTTTAGCAGAAATTCGACCCAGTCGAGGTTACGCAACTCGTGACGGCCCGTCGTGCCTGCGACGGTCCGTCCTGTAGGGTCGTCACAGAGTTCAGAGAGTCAAATTCAGTAAAGGGTTTTGTGACGGTCCGTCGTATCTACGACGGTCCGTGCTGCAATTCCGTCGCGAAGTTCAGAGAGTTGAACCCCGTACCCAACTTTCAGAGTTTAAGTGTTTTGGGATGGAGATCCTCGACGATCCGTCGTGTGATCCGTCGACACAGTCAGCTATTATCAAAAGTAATTCTACTGCTCGAAACGACTAAACAGGTCATTACACCCTCCTTGGAAAGACATCACCCCTTATCTACAAGTTCACTCGGTGCTAAGCTAGAGTCCCTTTTGAAATGTCTTTAAGACTTTATTAATCATCATAGCTTAGTTTAGGTCATATGATAATAGCTCCTTGTATAGTCATAGTCATTAGATCAATAGAAATTGCATGAGAACATCCTTTCATGGCTACCCTCATATGTGAGATTAGCATTTTGTCATCATCATGTGATAATAAGGCAGATAGGTACTTCATAACCAACCTTATACCATTTCATCTTCAGCATGATTTCACAATCACATAGTCTAGACATTTCAATTCAACATCATACCAACACCTACTTAGGCCATTCACAAGACATACTTCAATTGAACTACATCATCAATCACAAGCGATCATAATTGAAGTAAAGATTAAGATCATGAAGACTTACCAAATCTCCTTCAAAAGCCATCATCATGGGTTTACCATCAACCAACCAATTTCATCCAATAATAGGTATAGTAACATCATTCAATAGTAAATAATACGATAACTAGATCAATTGGATCATCACTATCCCCATTAACTTATGTTCATAACCTAGGCTTAGGAGAAATAGGTTCATCATGAAATCTTCAATAAATACATACAATCCCAACAATTATTATCCTAGGTAGTCCATAGATGAACTAGAATAGATAAAAACAAGTTTAACAATCACTAGATTCATCAATTCCCATCAATTTATAAGTAAGATCCAAGATTTGGAGAATTTGGGAAAAGGGACATGATCTATATGAAATTTCATCAATTAACCAACAATCTACACTTAATTAGTCATAGGCAATCACAATTTCTTAATTAGTCATAGGCAATCACAATTTATCATCAATTTGAAGTTTAGAAGAAAACCCATTAGAATAGAAAACTCTTGGAATTGGGTGATTTAGAAATCAACTTTGAAAGGACCTCTTGGGGAAAGGAATCCCAAGAGTGAAGAACCCATACCTTAATGAAGATTAATCCAAAAAATTGAAGTGAAATCCTAGAGAAATTGGTCTTCTTCTTCAAGTTTTGTTACTTCTTTAATGGAGGAATTTGAGAGACAGAAAGTAGAGACAGATGAGAGCTTTTGGGTTTGTTTTGGGGATTGGGTTTAGGTGAGTGAAAATTGACTTAAAACTGACCCTTAGGCTATATATAATCATCCCCTAAATTAACCAAAGCACCCTCGCTTAATTGGGTCATTTTGTGAAGTCAAAATGCTTAAAAAGCAATTTCAATGAATCTGGAAAGTGGCTCCGCGTCACGAGGCTGATTTCTGATTTTATTTTTGAAATTCCGATTAAGGCAGTGAGCCTCATGGAGTGCACACGTCGCGAGGAAATATTTGCCAAGCTGCGTGGCAGCTTCGCGTCGCGCAGTGGTTGCCAAATCTAGGCTGCCGCAAAACTATTTTGGCAGTATGCCTACCCATGTTGGGGTCCTCCTCAAGGACCCTTCAGGTGGTCCTTGGGGAGTCATTGAACGTTTAGACCCTCTATACTACATTTTACCTATCTAAAGTCTTTTACAAGTTTTATACTTCATTTGACCCTCTCAAACCTTCACCAAACATAACAACGTCAACTAGTTCAATTTAGGTAGTTTCTGGACGTTCGTTGGCGTCTTGTCTCTAAAACTTCTTGGATGACTTATAAACATTATTTTAGGTTTTAAAATAGTATTAAACCTCTAGACATTTGTGTTAGGCTCTAGATTAGGCCTTAACTTTTCAGAGTGTTACAATATATTATTCTTCTAGCAAAGTTCAAGGTATATGTTAATCTTTTTCATACATATATTATTTTTGACTTCTTTAATTATAATTATTTGAGTTTTTTATTCTTGTTTTATTTTTTCTTTCATTCCTTAGTGTAATGTGAAAAAAACTAAAATTATTTTTTGTGGTCATATTATAATTTAAAGCTATTATTTTTGTCTATATTGTGATTTAATTTCTGTATTTAAAGAAAAAATTTTGTCATCTATAATATGTTTTACAAGAATATTAGTAAAACATAAATAAATTTGACATCAAAATAATAAATATAAATTAGTAATTGAAACAAAAAAAAAAGTCAAAAAAATTATATTTGAGGAGGATTAAATACACTCGTATGGGATTATATTTTTTAAAAAAATAAAATTCATTTTTTTTATTTTCGTAGGAGGAAGAAAGTATATGTGAATTATTTATATATAAGTAAGGATATATATGAGTCACTTTTATAACAAGGTATACTAATTTTATATAACAAACTAACAAAGTTAAAGAGCTGTCAAATATTTATTGTTGATTTAATATACGTTACGGTAACTGAACTTTTTAAACTGCAATCTAGAGGCAATCTACGCCAACTCATGTCTTTCCACTATATTGCTAATTATTCCTGTACATCCATATGAAAAAGTTTAATTTATACTTTGTTAAATTAGATCTTTTCAAAAAAATATATTGAATAATATTTTCTTAAAATTATTTATTTGACTCAAGAGATATAGTTAAAAATTGAAATGGGCATGGTATGATAGATATAAAGGTGCTAAAATCTTTTCTAAGATGTGCGCAGAAATGTCATATCATAATTAAAATTTAAAACACTGTGAATAATATTTGATATTATACTTGGGATGTATATTTTAAAAACTTGGTATTTGGTATATGTTGTTTGGTATTCATAAGAAAATTTCGAATACAGTGCCAAACTATAGAATTACATATAGAACGTTTATATATATCTATATATATATATATATATATATATATATATATATATATATACGATAATTATTTGTGCTTTATTTTGAATATTTTTACATATGTTGCTATTAGTATGATATAATTGAAATGTTTTTTTGAAAAGTCAAAGTCAAGTTTCCTTGTTATATGAATATATGTAAATCGAAGTTGATCAAACTATGATGACCCATTACCAATTACCATATCGCAAATATCGAAAGCAAACTTTCAAATATCAAATCACATCAAATTGATTTTTTATGATAATGATCTAGTATTTTTAGAAACCCAAATCAAAATTATCGAACAAACTTTTCAATACTGCATCATGTTCACTCCCTAGTTAAAAAATAATTATCAACTTTAATTTGAATTCTTAGAATACAATTATTCTAGAATAATTTTTTGGAGAGTAGAGTAGTTGTAACGACGTGTTTAGTCGTTTTGAGCAGCAGATTTTATTTCTGGAAAAACTGGCTGAGACGACGGATCCCACGACGGACCGTCATGGGCACGACGGACCATCGAGGGGGTCTCGTTCCGAAACACTTAGAATTCTGAAATTTGGGAACTGAAATCGACTCTCTGAACTTCGTAACGGAATGGCAGGACGGACCGTCGTGGGCAGGACGGACCGTCGTGGGCACGACGGACCGTCACACATCTTCCACAGAAATTAAGTCTCTGAACTCTGTGACGGAAGCAGCAGGACGGACCGTCGTAGGCACGACGGGCCGTCACAGGCTGCGTAATCCCAGGCTGGGTCGGATTTCTGGTAAATGTTTTAAGGGGCGTTTTGGACTATTCCTGCTATAATTATAAATTTAGTGGGTTAATGTTAATGATTTAACTACTTGGGGTTAAAGGAGATAACCTTGAATTAATTATATTGGGTTAATTCATCATCTTTTATACTTAATTATATGCTAATTATGGTAAAAGAAAGAGGGTTTGAATAAGAAAAATAGAAAGAACAAGGAGAGGGACAGAGAACGATCGAGAAAGAGGGAAACGAAGAGGAAACAAAGCTTTGGGAAATTGCTTGCTTGATCACGAATCTTCGGTGGAGGTAGGTTATGGTTTATGATATTCATAGTAAACTCTTAATAGCGATGATATGTATGGGTAGTATTGTAAACCCTTCTATATGCTTATTGTATGCTTGCATGAATGTGATTATATAATTGTGATAAAATAAGCATAATGAAGCTATTGAATCCTAAATCTTGAAAAACCCTAATCTACTTTGTTAATGATGATGCCTTGGTATAAAAGAAGGCTTGATGAACGGAAGTAGTGAGATTAGGGGATCGGGTGTCACGTTCCGGTACCAAGATAGTATATGAGGATTGGAGTGTCACGTTACGACACCAGGATAGTAATAGAGGATCGGGTGCCACGTTCCGGTACCAGGATAGTATATATGGATCGGGTGCCACGTTTCGGTACCAGGATAGTATATGAGGATCGGAGTGTCACGTTCCGACACCAGGATAGTATATTGATCGGGTGCCACGTTCCGGTACCAGGATAGTATATGAGGATCGGAGTGTCACGTTCCGACACCAGGATAGTATATGGATCGGGTGTCACGTTCCGGCACCAGGATAGAATATGGATCAGAGTGTCACGTTCCGACAACCAGGATAGTATGATGAGGATCGGAGTGTCACGTTCCGACACTAGGATAGTATATGGAGCGGAGTGTCACGTACCGACACGAGAGGAATAAAGATAATGAATCTTGAAATATGTTAATATACTTAATTTAATGAACCTAATTCCCAAATGAGTATGGTATTGAGGCTTGAGCCCTGATGGGTGTACTTGGCGTACGTATTAATGATTATGGTACTTGATGTTGCTATTTTTGAGTATTGTAGTTGGTTTTTATGATATTATCTGATACATATTGTTTTCTATTCTGAGTTGGCCGATGATACCTACTCAGTACTTGTGTTTTGTACTGGCCCCTACTTGTATGTCCTTTCTTTGTTATTTGTGGAGTGCAGCAAACGTACCGTCGTCTTCAACTCAACGCAACTCTAGCCAGTCTTCATTGCACCGAATTTCAGGGTGAGCTAATGCTTCTAGCTTGGACTAGATCTTCTTCCTCATGTCTTGATGCCTTGAAGTTTCCGGCATGGACTAGCTTTTTATTTATTCTAGCTTCCTAGACACTCTTAGATTTAGTAATTTGAAGATAGATGTTCTTGTGATGATGACTTCCAGATTTTGGGGATAGTAATTGATAAATTTTAGAAGTTATTGAATTGATTTTTATTAATGAGTTTAAGTCTTCCGCATTAATTTCTGTTGATATTATATTGAAATGTTGGGGTTTAGATTGGTTGGTTCGCTCACATAGTAGGATAAGTGTGGGTGCCACTCGCGGCTCGATTTGGGTCGTGACAAACTTGGTATCAAAGCATTTGGTTCGTTGGTCTCATCACACAAGAACGAGTCTAGTAGAGTCTTAAGGAACGGTAGGGGGACGCCTTTACTTTTCTTTGAGAGGCTATAAGACTTTAGGAAAATTCCATTCTTTCATTCTTTCTTTGTGCTATTACTTGGGTCCAATTGGTATCTAGGTGATACAAAGTGGTATCTGACCATCTTCACTCTATTTCGCAGATGGTTAGAACTAGAGCAACGACTGCGCCAACACCAACACCGGCAAGACAAGAAGCGTCTGAGCCAACCACTGGGGCTGTAGCTCGAAGAGGAGTAGTGGCAAGAGGCCGTGGAAGAGGTCGTGGGAGGACGTCCTCTAGAGGAAGAGGACAAGCACCTAGTCCATCTGGTACCAGGGCAGTGACTCATCCACCGACTGAGGAAGTAGTAAGAGAGGGTGAGGAAGGGGAAGATGAGCAAGTGCAGAATGAGGAATTGCCACCCCACCCTACCCAGAGATGATCAATCAGGTTCTTGCTTATCTTAGCGGGTTATCTGATCAAGGCCAGACACCTCCAGTGTTTTTCGCACCAGCACCTCTGGTTCCGGAAGTACGACAGGCCGGTGAGGCTCCCCGCATGGATGCCTCATTGGGAATAGGCATGTTTCCTCGTTTGACTACAGGGCTATAATGACAAGCGATCAACATGAACTTTTCAGTAAGTTCTTGAAATTGAAACTCCAGTTCAAGGGTGCTGAATCTGAGGATGCCTACGATTTTCTGGTTGACTGTCATGAGCTACTACAACATGGGTATAGTAGAACGATTTGGTGTGAGTTTGTGACATATCAGTTTCAAGGGAACGCCAAAATGTGGTGGCGGTCACATGTTGAGTGTCAACCAACAGAGGCACCACCTATGACTGGGCATCATTTTCTAGCTTGTTTATGGAGAAGTATATACCCGCACTTTGAGGGATAGGAGGTGAGATGAGTTTCTAAGCCTAGAGCAAGGCAGGATGTCGGATACTGCTTATGAGGCTAGGTTTCGTGCACTATCCAGATATGCCACCCAGCTTTGTTTCAGTCCACAAGAGCGGATTCACCGTTTTGTGAAGGGGTTGAGGTCAGAGTTGCAGATTTCAGCCTTACAGGTAGCGGCTACAGCGAAATCCTTTAAGAAAGTGGTAGACTTCGTGATAGAGGTGGAGGGAGTGAAGCCAGATGACTTCACCATGGCATCGACATCAAAAAGGTTTCGTAAGGGAGGTGAGTTTAATGGCTCTTACTCTAGAGGACAGGGTTCAGGAGGTTACTCAGTCCGACCAATTCAGTCCACTACAGACTGTAGTTGGGGATCCACCTCAGACGGTCACATTCTCTGAGGTTGGAGGTTATCCCAGACTTCGTCATTTTCACAGAGACCGACGCTTGAATCCAGAGAATGTTATGGATGTGGGGAGACTGGACACATTAAGAGGTATTGTCCAAGACAGAATTACAGACCTCCCTAGTCAGAGGTAGAGGTGGTCATGGAAGAGGCCGTCATTCTGGAGGA
>JAKWIY010001616.1:0-17654 GCA_027704805.1 Solanum corneliomulleri | reverse complement strand
GACATATATTAAGCGACTACTTATGCATTTTCCCTTTTGTTTTTTAAAAAAACCAGAACACAATCACCTTCTTTCTTTCATTTCTCATTACTCGTACAAGTACAATACATATACCTAATACAATCTACAAAAATTTTGTAAGTGTTTTAATCCACTTCAATTAAGATACGCGATACTCAATTTCACCTTATTTTCTAAACTTATTATGAAACTTCGTATAATTTATGATAAGTTTTCTTATTTTGTTTTATTATAACTTGATAAAATGAATAATTTGTTAATTGTATATCTTTATTTAATTAATAAAGTTAGCTTTAGTTGATAATTATTTAATTATTTTGTTCTATAGGTGAGTTGTGAAATCTTAAACATGAATGAGTCATGACATTATTCTTGTCTTGATTTAGATAATAATAATAAAGTAGGATAGTTAGGTTAAGAAATAAATAAATATATTATTTTTGTTTTATTTAATCAAACATAAATTAGATTATTTTAATAATTTATTTATTGTTTTATTGGATTAAAAAGTGTATATTTAATTTTGACATTAATTTTAACAGTAATGAAATATTTTATAAAATATAAAATAAAAGATATAGAAATAATGTCAGGATTATATATTGTATACTCAACATTTAAGTTTATTTTTACTTTTTTTTACTTTTTAATTTTACTTTATTTGGTTTTATGTATAAAGAAAAAATATTTGTTTTAAATGACTAGATGAGTTATAAACATGTTAAAAATATTTATTTCAATTAAGAATATGGTTATAGATATTTTTTAGACAATAAAAGAAGCTCATAGATACTAAAAAATATAAATAACTTTATTCATTTAAAATAGGGATAATGCACAAGTACCCCCTCAATCTATGCCCGAAATTTCAAAGACACACTTATACTATTCATATTATCCCCTGAATTTATTTTATTAATAATTTTCTACCCTTTTTGGCCTACGTGGCACTATCTTGTGGGCCCAAAGCTGGTTGATTTTTTTCAAGCTAGTAACACGTAGACCGAAAAGAGATAGAAAATTACTTATAATAATAAGACCTTATTATACTATAAGTGTGTCTCTGAAATTTCGAACATAGGTTCATGAAGTACTTGGGCATTATCCCAATAAAGTAATACTAAAATTTCGTATGTTCATATTTTGAAGTTATTTAAAAAGTTGTTTTAGACTCAAATTAATTTGACAATTAAATTATTATACTTTTATACATGTTAAAAGTAAATTTAATATTCTTTTAAAATGTATAATATAATTCACATTTGTCCATTTTTTTATAAAATTACTATATCCATTCTTTACTTATTTCACCAAAAAGTCATATTGACACCATCGTTATCATTGATTTATTTCTTTTTATTATCGTCTATCACTAGTAGATTCACAATCTTATCCCCCTACTCCCCACCCCTTTTTTTTTTCTTTGCAAGTCGTCATCAAATATCATTATCATTATCATTATTATTATAAATTTTTCTTTCTTAAATTTTGTCATTTTTATAATAATTCTATAAATTTAATAAAAAACTTGAAGTTCATTAAAATAATGTTTTCATCGGAAGTTATTATCATTCCATAAATTAAAAATTAAAATAGTACTGTTGAATAAAAAGCTAAACTAACAAACAAAATTTATAATAGAAAATAAAATAAAAAGAGGTGCTCAAAATTATATATGTAGATTAATGTGTTTGTGGGAGAAAAAGAAAGTTTAAAGAACAAAGAGTGGGAAAAAATGAAGGAAAAGCGAAAAGAAGTCCATAAACAATTAAATATAAATATCTAATTCTAAAATAACACGTGGTTAATTTTCATTTTAATGTTGATTGTTTGCTCTTCGTTCGCGTTTATCAATATAAAAATAATAAGAATTATTTTTCTATTATAAAGAAATTTAGTTTAACTTTTTTCCATTGATTTTTCTTCCACGTCGCCACATATATCATTTTAAATTTCAAATTCTTCTTGTATTAGGTTTATATTTATTGACCTATAATTGTTGAATGTAGTCAATTGAAATTGAATTAATACGTAATCATAGTAGAACCAAAAAAACAAAAAAAAAAATATAACTAAAAGAATTTCAAAGTTTCTCAGTTTCAAATTCAAGAGATGCTTTTATTTTTATGAAAATAAAATAAATCAATCACTACCGTTTCTAAGGAACAAACACTCTGCCATCTTATATTTCTTCGGAACAAACACTATAACAAGTATTTCTATTTTTTGTTACTAACTCATAAAAAAATATTTTCTGGTGCAAATCGGGCTAAAAATAATAATATTTTTGTGATTCTATTTGATGATTATGTCAACGGGACACTCGCAGGATCCTTCTCGACAATGGAATTAGGAGGACCCTCCCACGTAATGTGATTTAGATAAGAAAGACCCTCCTCATAATGGGATTAACAGGATCCTCTTGAATAATGATATTTAGTTTAACAGGACTCTCCTACATAATGAAATTTAGATTAGCAGGATCTTCCTACATAATGAGATTTAGTTTAGCAGGACCCTTCTACATAGTGAGATTTAGATTAGAAAGACTCTCATACATAATGAGATTTAGTTTAGCAGGACGCTCCTACTTAATGAGAACTAGTTATTTTCTCTTAGGATAAACATTTTCTACTAAGACTGTTATTTTTATTTTCTCTTAGGATAAACACTTCCTAGTCTGACACCTTTATTTCCATTTTCTCTTAGAATAAACATTTTCTAGTCTGAGACGTAATTTTTTTTCCTCTTAGGATAAACACTTTCTAGTCTGAGACTTGTATTTTCATCTTTCTCCTAGGATAAACACTTTCTAATATGAGTTTATTTTTAAATTCACATTTGCTAATAACTCACAAAAAAAGTTTCAGTGATATCTGGGCAAAATGTTTATTTATTTCTTTTGTTTTGATGGTTTTCAGGCTTTTTCAAGCGAAACATGGATATGAAATTCAAGAACAAAGTTTCAACTCTTTTTCAAAATGAGGAATCCCATGATAGCTAGAATCAGCTTATTCAATGCATGTAGTAGCCTGATTTCCTCGCCTCTTTTTTTATTCAACTTCTGATCAAGAAAATATACAGTCATAAAAGAACATATTCAAATTGTCATTTTGAAGAATGCCAAAAATTCACATTAAATGAAAAGTTAAGTATCAAATTCAATTCAAGATCAAGATACTCAAACAAAAAATGAAGGTGATATCTGAAAGTGAAGACTAAAGAGAAGCTGCATAGAAAGGAGCTTGTACTTTTATTTTCCTTTTGACTATTAGGTTTCATTTTTTTTATGTAAGGATAGGAGTCGCGACCTGGAGCCTCACTTAACTTTCAACTCATCACCTTATTTCCTTGAATTACATGTAGCTTCATTCCCTTATAGCCCGGGATATGTAGGCTGTTCAAAACAAGGGCTCGATCGCATATTTTTCTTTCAAATAAAAGTCCGATCAAAATTTATCGCTTTACACAATTTTTAGAGCTTAAATATTTTATAACTCTAGATTAGTTTTTTTTTAATCTTATTTTGTTAAATTTATTTTAAAAGATTTAAAAAAAAACAAAAATAGAATCACTTTTTAAAGTAAGTTTATTTTCACGTGTTTAAAAAAGAAATGAAAATTTTAAAAAAACATGTATTCTTTTAGTTTAGATATGACTTCACTAAATAAGCCAATATTTCTTAATTTTCGATTGGCTATTAAATTTTTTAGTTCAAACTAATTAATATATATATTTTAGAAAATAGAAAATAGCCAAAACTATCCCACAACCCTAACTCACCCTCACCCCACTTCAGTCCACTTACCGCCCACACTCCACACAATTAGACAACACACCCTCACCCCACTTCCATACACACGTACATCCAAATTTCAACAACACAACACACACATACACTACTATATTAATACTACTAGATAGAAACCGCTTGTGTCAGTACGAGCCCAACACTTAATATTTCATGTAGTGAATGGCTATATAGTCATTTGGTGATAAGTCAGACGATAGCCACCAAAATAATTAAAAAAAGAGTAAAATAGCACATGAAGAACATACAGTTAAAATTGCATAAGTTTATATGATTGATATAGTGGAAATCATATATGTGAAATGTTCGAAAATGACATATAAATCTTTTAAAAAAAAATTATGTACAAGTGTGGTACAAGCCAAATAATAGTGTCTTCTTGTGCTTCTCAACAACTTTTACTCCATAGGTCTTCCTAATTCCTCGAGCTTCTTAGCTAGATCAATCCAGACTTCTTTCTCTAGAAAACTGGTACATCAATCTTTCTGTATAAGAACCATACAAACATAACATAGCAAACCAACTTTCACTGTCAGTTGCTTATTCCTTCGCTCATTTAATTCTGTGCATAATTTCAGTGAATGTTGGTTTGACATGTTTTTATGTTCTGAATTATGCATATCATCACTCATTTTACTTAATAAGAATCTAGTTGAGTAAATAGAAGTATTGATATCATTGCTGATTTTATACCAACCAAAAAAATTCAAATCATATCAAATGAATTAGGCTCATCCTAACCATAACCATTTCTCCCGACACTTCTACGCCTTCTACCTCTCTCCATTGCTTACTTGAAAGAGGGAATGACGGAGTGAGAAACTTCAAACCTGAAAATTTAGAATGAAGAGTGCATTTGCGCTCTTTAATTGAACCTTATACATCATTTTTGAGAAAATTGAAAAATAATTGAGATGTATGCAGAAATTTTAGTGTTATAGATTTAATACTATTTCAGACTCATGATTCCTTTTTTTAAAAAAGAAAAATTTAACATGTGAGGCTCGCAAGCCTCTATTAGACTCGGGAGTCGGATCAACATGACATAATATTCAGATAGAGAGGGAAATTTAAGGCTTGTAAAACAAAATCATAAAAGCAAGATGGTATGAAGTCTACTATTTTACGAACTGCAATGATCATACTAATAACATGAATCAAGAGATAAATTACAATACAATTTTTTTTATTAGACTTTGTAAGAATTAGAGAGTCAAGTGCATTTCAGGTGTAACCCCTTCTTTTATTAAAACAATTGAAAATAAGGCGACACATTGCTTTTCCTGTAAGTTAACAAAAGTTAACAAATTAAGGTTATCAAAAACTCTCAAAAACAGCATAAAAATCATTTTTTTAGGTAACTATCTTTTTTCCATTAATCACATGTAAAGCTATACAACGCAGCCAACATCCATAGTTAATTAGATCCTAAATATTAAAAAACCATTACCCTCACTCTCCTCTACACAAAACTTCATTTTAACTCTTATAATATCCAAGCCTGAACTAAAGGCCTAACCTTTGCGGAGGCTCTAACATTACAAATAAAAGCAATAGTTCTAATAATTCTATCTACTCCTTTTGTCCTATGCTCAAAAAAAAATTTGATTCCTCTCAATCCATAGCGCATAGACAACTTCAACATAAATCATTCTGAAACTCTTAGCCCTTATAGTTCTCTGCTTTGCATTTTTCAGAATCCAGGCAAGGTGTTGCTGCAAGTCACTACCTATGTCATAGGACATCTGCATCCTAAGTAGCAAGGTCATCCCATAAGCTTCTGTATAAAGACACTTCACAAACAAGTGATCTCGCGTTTCATCTTCATTTTAACATAATAGACATTGTGGCTCCACATGGCTCCCCATTTCAGCGACCTGCCTTTTGTGAGCAACTTAACTTGCATCTGTAACCACATAATAAATACAACCTTCGACCGAGTAGTAGTACTGAACATCAAGAATTTTCAGGGCACCCTCATACCAACAGAACAAGTCTCGCTTTTTTAACATCATACTTTCCTTACAATTATTCAAAACAACTTGTTATTTGGCTCAACTTTTGCAATATGTGTCTTTAAAAAAATGGGAAAATGCACAAGTACCCCCTCAACCTATGTCTTAAATCCCAGAGACACACTTATACTATATTAAGGTCCTATTACCCCCCTGAACTTATTTTATAAGTAATTTTCTACCCCTTTTTAGCCTACGTGGCACTAGTTTTAAAAAAAGTCAACTATCGTTGGACCCACAAGATAGTGCCACGTAGGTCGAAAAGGGGTAAAAAATTATTAATAAAATAAGTTCAGGGGGGTAATAGGACCTTAGTATAGTATAAGTGTATCTCTGAGATTTCAGGCATAGGTTGAGGGGGTACTTGGGCATTATTCCTAAAAAAATTAATAAATTAGACCATGATACCTAACACCCTGCACCCATTGAAAAGAGCATCAATGTCCATTAAAATAATCCCCCTTCAAAAAAAAAGTAGATACCTATAAATTTCATATTTTTCAAAATAAGGTGTGTTGAAAAGTGGGGCAAGATTTTTCTAACAAAAATACACATGTCTCATAAATTTTTTTTTTATCAATATTATCCAATAGAAGTAAATAATACACATGAATGATAGATGAGTATATTGTAAAATAACATCAACCAAAAGGAAAAAAAAGAAACTGAACGTGATATAATTTTTTCTGGCACAACAATAGAACACTTTGTGCATCAGATATCTCAAACAATAATATTGAAAAGAGTGTAATTCATACAGTTCGAGCTAAATGAATTATAATCAAGTTGTTAAATGTTGGCAAGTCATTTATCTTCCAATTTTACTTACTTTTTCTTTAATACCTGCAAACTTAGAGTTTCAAACAATTTATTTTAAATTAAGTGAAGAATAGAATAGAATAAAAATAGTTTGTAGCAATATAATGTTCAAATTTAGGGAAAAAAAATAAAGAGTATAAATTCAAAACATGCATCCACAGATAAAAACTTTGTGAATGTAGAAGAGCTAATAGACCTAGCAAAGCTAATGTTTGTTAACAGAGAAAGAATATTTGAAAACTCACGTTTGAGAAAAAAACAAGGTTGTAAAACAAGAGAAGTCAGTGGACTTTAAAAGAACGCTCCGCATCCATGATGATGAAATTAAGACAAAGTGAATTCTGAGTAATCAAAGGAAGACATCTGTTATACTTGTACATGTGTCTTGAATAGAGTAAATCGTCAGATGGCACCAAAATATTTGCAATGCAACAAATAGTACAAATTTTAATAGCTATGTTCCTACACCCAACTTTCATTTCTAAATAAGGCTAAAATAAACTAAAATAGACTAATTACGTTATAAATGTTATTGATTGAATCGTAGCAACATATAGAAAATAAAGATCTTTTATAGAGATAATGCACAAGTACCCCCTCAACATATGTCCGAAATCTCACAGACATATCTATACTATACTAAGGTCCTATTATCCCCTGAACTTATTTTATTAATAATTTTCCATCCCTTTTCGGCCTACGTGACACTATCTTGTGGGTTCAAGGCTGATTTACTTTTTTTTCAAGTTAGTGTCACGTAGGCCAAAAAGGGGAAGAAAATTATTTATAAAATAAGTTTCGGGGGGGGGGGGTAATAGGACCTTAGTATAGTGTAGGTGTGTCTATGAAATTTCGGGCATAGATTGAGGGGATACTTGTGCATTTTCCCTATTTCATATCATCCGACATCACTTATAATTACAAACACTAAAATATACAATTACATGATCGAGAACCACGAAAAACAAAGCAGAAGCTCAAAAAAGACTCCAAATCTAACACTTAAGACTCAAAATAGATGATACTATATACTAATATGAATAATTTCTTTAATTGCTATCATCCTGCACATCTAGCACATCCATTTTACCTTTTCAATTACAATGAAAAGGCCATCATATAACTCTTAATTCTTCATAATTAGCAATTCAGCCTTTTAGAATGACAGATGAGTATATTGTAAAATAACATCAATCAAAAGGCAAAAAAAATTTGAATGTGATATATTTTTTTCTGGCACAACAAAAAACACTTTATGCATCAAATATCTATAATATTGAAAAGAGTGTAATTCATACTATTCGAGCTAAATGAATTGTAATCAAGTCGTTAAATACTGGCAAGTCATTTATCTTTAAATTTTACTTAATTTTCCCATACCTGCAAACTTAGAGCTTCAAATACACTCAGACAGTGAACAATTCATTTTAAGTTGAGTGAAGAATATAATAGAATAAAATAGTTTGTAGCAATATAATGTTCAAATTTAGAGAAAAAAAAGGCTTAAGTCAACAGCAGCCCCTTGAAGTTGTTCACATAATTCACTTAGAGACCTTAACTAAGACTAGTACCAATTGAACACTTTTACCTATACAAAAACCATCCCTATTAGACATTATTTGATAATCAGCAAAAAATGTGAAGAATTTGTGATACACATGCGGTGACGTGGCAAAATGACTAATTAAATAATAGCATTTGGCATTGGGCCCCGAAAATTATAAAAACGCACACATTTAATATCTAATTATTTAAAAATAAAAAAAAAAATAAAAATGGCAACTTATTCTACCCACCCCACCCCAAACCCCCTTTCATTTTCATCTTCTTCCCAAAAACATTTTTTCTCAAATTACAAAATCTTATTCTTTTCAAATAACTTAAGTAATATATATTATATATATATATATATATATATATATATATATGATATATATATATATATATATATATATATATATATATATATATATTATATATATATATATATATATATCATACTAGAGTGAAGAAGAAAGAAAATTTTGTTGGCGGTTATTCAACTCTACATCGATGACAAAAACTTATTCGAAAATTGTGATAAATAAATATCGGCTAACTTTTTTTATACCTAAAAATCATTATCTTCTTTCATCTTCTTCATGTTTGTTCCTTATTTTTATGAAATTTGAAATAAATCATACGAAACTTTCTTTGAAATCTGAATCTTCATAGTTGATTTTCATTTATCTTCATATTTGGAAGATATAAGTTTTTGTATATAAAAATGAAAAAATAATAATTTTGGAGCTAAAATGAAGAAAGTTTTGTAAACTAAACTATGAAGAAGATGATAGGTAGGGAGTGAGATGCTTTTCTTTTTTGAAAAAAGTGTTAATAAAAGAAGAAAAATATTTTTTAAGTTAATTATAATGTTAATTGCCAATAAAAGAAGAAAAAATGTTTAAAAAAACAAACACTATTTTAAGTTTTTTCATGCGCTTCAGGAAAGTGCAATACACATTTTTTGTCATTTCAACATTTTGTGTCTAATAGGTACATGTTTTGAACAATTTAGGTGTTCAATAGGTACAAGTCTTAGTTGAGGTGTCTAAGTGAATTATGCGGACTTTGATGGGCGATCGATGACTTAAGAGAAAAAAATTAAAGAGTATAAATTCAAAACATGCATCCGCAGATAAAAAATTTGTGAATGTAGAAGAACTAATAGACCTGGAAAAGCTAATGTTTGTTAACAAAGAAAGAATTATTTAAAACTCACGTTTGAGAAAAAAAGAAAGTTGTAAACACGAGACATCAGTGAACTTTAATAGAACGCTCCGCAGCCACGACGATGAAATTAAGGCAAATTGAATTCTGAGTAATCAAAGGAAGACATGTGTTATGCTTGTACATGTGTCTTGAATAGAGTGAATCATCAGATGGCACCAAAATACTTGCAATACAATAAATAGTACAAATTGATAGCTATGTTCCCACACCTAACTTTCATTTCTAAATAAGGCTAACATAAACTAAAATAGACTAATTACGTTATAAATGTTATTGATTGAATCGTAGCAACATATATAAAATAAAGATATTTTATATAATCCGATATCACTTATAATTACAAATACTAATAGACATAATTACATGATCGAGAAAACACGAAAAACAAAGCAAAAGCTAAAAAAAAAAAGACTCCAAATTTAACACTTAAGAGTCAAAGTAGATGATACTATACACTACTATGCATAATTTCTTTAATCGCTATCATCTTGCACATGTAGCACATCCATTTTACCTTTTCAATTACAATGAAAAGGCCATCATATAACTCTTAATTCTTGATAAATAGCAATTCAGCTTTTTAAGGCCCATCCGCAATCATCTTTCGCTAGATCATGCTCACCATGTAATTATAGAGTCCAATGTAAGATCATGGAGGATTGAAAATCCAAAAATTCAAGTTGACATTTATAACCATTAACCATTGTTTTAGTTTCTCTATATAAATGTCACCATGTTGGATGTTCCTAAAATCACAATTACTAATCATCTACATGTAAGGTATTCTAATAAATCAAATGACCAAGATATGGAAGAACTCATTATATGTAGCTTTCAAGAAAGAAATTTAAATAAGCATAATACATAAATATGACCTTCAACTTTAGTTGTGGACAAGTAGACATTTAAACTTGTATAAAATTGAACAAATTGACATATACATTCTACTTTTTCAGTTATACTTAGCATAGTGAGTCCTCACATTGAAAAGACTTCTAATGGCAGTTTACAATATAGTGAGTTATCCTATACTTGGCAGATTTTTCTAAAGTAAATGTGTTCAATGCTTAAGACATTAATGTTGTAATCGTCATGCTTAGCTCATCAAAAGCATGTATTTTATTAATTGTACTTATAGTCACTTAAATTTATTAAATATAAATTTATAAAGTTGTTTGGATTATATTAAATTAATGAATATATTAGTCCAAATAAATATTATGGATTAATATAATTGATTTAATTATTTAAATTCAGATAAATATGAATTTAATTAAAGTCCGCTCCATAGAGTCCATATGTCACGACTCAAAATCGAGCCGCGACTGGCACCCACACTTACCCTCCTATGTGAGCGAACCAACCAATCTAAACCCAACATTTTAAACATAATGAACAAAATACAATGCGGAAGACTTAAACTCATTAATGAAAACCAATTCAATAACTTCTAAAATTCAACAACTATTATCCAAAAATCTGGAAGTCATCACCACAAGAACATCTATGATCAATTACTAAACTAAGAGTACTCTAAGAAGCTAAAATAAATAAAAAGCTAGTCCATGCCGGAACTTCAAGGCATCAAGACATGAGGAAGAAGATCCAGTCCAAGCTAGAAGCATTAGCTCACCCTGAAATCCGATGTAATGAAGACTGGCTAGAGTTGCGGTTGAGTTGAAGACGACGGCACGTTTGCTGCACTCCACAAATAACAAAGAAAGAAACATACAAGTAGGGGGTCAGTACAAACACAAGTACTGAGTAGATATCATCGGCAACCTCAAAACAGAAAACAGTATAGATCAGATAATATCATAAAATCTACTACAATACTCAACATGCGGCATTTACAATTACCATAACTCTTGGTCACAACACCAAGCACATCAATGAGGACTCACGCCTCCCCATCATACTCATTTGAGAATTAGGTCATAAATTGAGTATATTAACATATTTCAAGATTCATTATCTTTATTCTCTGTGTCGGTACGTGACACTCCGCTCCATATAATCTGGTGTCTGAACGTGACACTCCGATCCTCATATACTATCATGGTGTCGGAACGTGACACCCGATCCATATTCTATCTGGTGCCGGAACGTGGCACTCCGATCCTCATTCTATCCTGGTACCGGAACGTGGCACCTGATCCATATACTATCCTGGTGTCGAAACGTGACACTCCGATCCTCATATACTATCCTGGTGTCGGAACGTGACACTCCGATCCTCATATACTATCCTGGTACCGGAACGTGGCACCCGGTCCATATACTATCCTGGTGTCGGAACGTGACACTCCGATCCTCATATACTATCCTGGTGTCGGAACATGACACTCCGATCCTCATATACTATCCTGGTACCGGAACGTGACACCCGATCCCCTAATCTCACTACTTTCGTTCATCAAGCCTTCTTTTATACCAAGGCATCATCATTAACAAAGTAGATTAGGGTTTTTCAAGATTTAGGATTCAATAGCTTCATCATGCTTATTTATCACAATTATATAATCACATTCATGCAAGCATACAATTAAGCATATAGAAGGTTTACAATACTACCAATACATATCATTCGCTATTAAGAGTTTACTACGAATAGCATAAAAAACCATAACCTACCTCCACGAAGATTCGTGATCAAGCAACAAATTCCCCAAAGCTTTGCTATCCTCTTCGTTTCTCTCTCTCGATCGTTTCTCTTTCCCTCTCCTTGTTCTTTCTATTTTCTTATTCAAACCCTCTTTCTTTTACCCTAATTAGCATATAATCAAGTATAAAGATGAGGAATTAACCCACTAATTAACTCAGGTTATCTCTTTTAACCCCAAAGTAATTAAACTATTAACATTAACCCACTAACTTTATAATAAAGCATGAATAGTCCAAAACGCCCTTAAATTACTTAAAAGAAAATCCGACCCAGCCTGGGATTACGCAGCCTGTGACGGCCCGTCGTGTCTGCGACGGTCCGTCCTGCTGCTCCGTCAAAGACTTCAGAGACTAAATTTCCTTGAAGAGTCTGTGACGGTCCGCCGTGCCCACGACGGTCCGTCCTGCCATGTCGTCACGAAGTTCAGAGATAATTTCTGTGGAAGATGTGTGACGGTCCGTCGTGCCCACGACGGTCCGTCCTGCCATTCGTTACGAAGTTCAGAGAGTCGATTTCAGTACCAAATTTCAGAATTTCTAAGTGTTTGAAACGAGACCCCTCGACGGTCTGTCGTGCCCATGACGGTCCGTCGTGGGGTCCGTCGTCTCAGCTAGTTTTTCCAGATTAAAATCTGCTGCTCAAAACGACTAAACAGGTCGTTACAATAGATAACAATTTACCCATCGTTCGTCCTCGAACGATCACAAGAAGAAAAACAAGGGCGAGAAGGAGTACCTGAATCTGTAAACAGGTGTGGGTATCTTCTCGCATATCAGCCTCCTTCTCCCAAGTGGACTCTTCAACTGGTCGATCTTCCATTGAACCTTGATGGATGCAATCTCCCTCGACCTCAACTTGCGGACTTCTCTATCTAAAATAGCAACAGTTTCCTCCTCATAAGACAAATTCTCATCAAGAAGGACTGAATCCAACGAATGATGTAGTTTCCATCCCCATGGTATCTTTCAACATAGAAACATGAAATACCGGATGCACTCCGGACAGCCCTGGAGGCAAGGCTAATTCGTAAGCCACCTCCCCTACTCGTTTAAGTACTTCGAATGGTCCAATATACCTTGGCTAGCTTACCTCGCTTACCAAACCGCATCACCCCTTTCAGAGGCGAAACCTTCAGCAAGACTTGTTCACCTCCATGAACTCCAAGTCTCTAACCTTTCGATCTTCATATTCCTTTTGCCTGCTTTGAGCCGCTAAAAGCTTTTCTTGAATAGATTTTACCTTCTCTAATGAATCCCTCAAAAGGTCAGTACCCCAAGGTCTAACCTCAAATGCATCAAACCAACCAATGGGAGACCTACATCTCCTCCCATACAATGCTTCGAATGGAGCCATATCAATACTTTAGTGATAGCTATTATTGTATGAAAACTCCGCTAAGGGTAAGAAGTTATCCCAATGACCACAAATTCTATCACACATGCACGAAGCATATCCTCCAACACTGAATCGTTCGCTCAGACTGACCATCGGTCTGAGAGTGAAATGCAGTACTAAGGTCCAACTAGTACCAATTCAGCATGCAATGTTTTCCAAAACTTAGAAGTAAACTGCGTACCTCTATCTGATATGATGGAGAGCGGAACTCCATGCAATCGAACAATCTCTGAGATGTAAAGTTTGGCTAACTTTTCTGCATTGTAAGTCACCTTGACCGGAATGAAGTGAGCAGACTTAGTTAACCTATCAACAATCACCCAAAAGAGTCATACTTACCCATTGTCTTTGGAAGACCAACCACGAAATCCATTGCAATTTTCTCCCATTTCCATTCAGGAATGGGCATTCTTGAAGTGTTCCTCCGGGCCTCTGGTGTTCATACTTTACTTGTTGACAATTTGGACATTTGGCAACAAAATCAACAATGTCGCGTCATTCTACTCCACCAAAAGTGTTGCTTTAGGTCATGGTACATCTTGTTGCACCGGATGTATAGAATACCTTGAAATATGAGCCTCTGTCAGAATAGTGTTGATCAAATCATCGATGTGGGGTACACATACCCTTCCCTTAATTCTCAAACACACCTTCCTCATCGATTTGTGCTTCCTTAGCCTCTCCTCGCAACACTTTATCTCGGATCCGGATCAATTTCTATCATTAAACTGCTTTCCCTTAATCTTGCAAGGAAGGAAGATCTTGCCTCCACACAAGCCAAAATCCTCCCTTCTCATTTACTTCTAATCTCATAAGGTCATGTAGCCAGAATCTGAACTTCTCTAGCCAATGGGCGTCTAGAAACTTGCAAGGAGCTAGACTTCCCATGCTTCCTGCCTTTCTACTTAAAGCATCTGCCACAACATTAGCTTTCCCGGATGATAAAGAATAGTGATATCGTAGTCCTTCAATAGTTCCATCCATCTCCTCTGTCTCAAGTTCAAATCCTTCTGAGTAAACATACTGTAGGCTACGATGATCCGTATAGACTCACCACACACCCCATATAGATAGTGCCTCCATTGCTTTAATGCAAACACTACCGCAGCCAACTCCAAATCATGGGTCGGATAATTACGTTCATGCACCTTTAATTGCCTCGAAGCATAAGCAATTACGTTCTTCTCTTGCATTAGCACTTCACCCAAACCAGAATAGGATGCATCACAATAAACAATGAAATTCTTACCTTCCACTGGCAAGGTAAGAATTGGTGCAGTAGTCAACAAGGTCTTGAGCTTCTGAAAGCTTTCCTCACATTCGTCCGACCATACAAATGGAACATTCTGCTTAGTCAAGTTCGTCAATTGGGAAGCAATGAAAGAGAATCCCTTGACAAATCGACGGTAATATCTAGCTAAACCAACAAAGCTCCTTATTTCTGACACATTAGTAGGTCTTACCCAATTCTTCACTGTCTCAATCTTAGAAGGATCCACCATCACTCCATCCTTAGAGACCACGTGCCCCAGGAAGGACACTGAATCTAGCCAAAACTCACACTTGGAGAATTTGGCATAAAGCCTTTTCTCCCTTAATACTCCCAACACAATTCTCAAATGCTCCTCATGTTCTTTCTTGCTCTTTGAGTATATCAGTATATCATCAATAAATACGATCACAAAGAGATCCAGATATGGCTTAAAAATCCCGTTCATCAAGCTCATGAAAGCAGCAGGGGCATTCATAAGACCAAAAGACATCACTACAAATTCGTAATGCCCATACCTGGTTCGAAAAGCAGTCTTGGGCACATCCGTTGCCCGTATTTTCAATTGATGATAACCAGATCTCAAGTCAATTTTTGAGAAGGTACAAGCACCTTGTAACTGATCGAATAAATCATCAATGCGAGGAAGAGGATACTTGTTCTTAATAGTTACCTTATTCGGTTGTCTGTAGTCTATGCACATCCGAAAACTCCCATCCTTCTTCTTCACAAATAACACCGGAGCACCCCAAGGAGATGCACTTGGTCTAATGAAGCCTTTGCTCAACAACTCTTGAAGTTGGGCCTTTAACTCTCTTAACTCCGCGGGAGCCATTCTATAAGGGGGGTATAGAAATGGGGCGAGTACCCGGTTCCAGATCGATGCAAAAATCAATATCTCTATCCGGTGGCATACCAGGAAGATCTGCAGGGAACACATCCAGAAACTCACGGACTACCGAAACCGACTTAATTGAAGGTACTTGGGCAGTGTCATCCCTGGGATGTGCCAAGAAAGCTAAACAACCCCTTACTAACCTATTCTTAGCACGAAGAAAGGAGATGATACGCACCGGAGTGGAAGTGTAGTAACCCCTCCCATACTAACGGATCTGTCCCAGGCTTGCGCCAACGTTACAGTTTTAGCATTACAATCTAAGATTGCAAAATTTGGAGAAAGCCAAGTCATACCCAGAATTACATTGAAGTCAACCATTTCTAAGATAACCAAGTCTACATGAGTATTGCTCCCCACAAAATTCACCAAACAAGACCTATATACCTTTTCAACTATCACAGACTCACCCACCGGAGTAGAAACACGAATAGGCATGTCAAGCAATTCACAATGTAAAGTAAGACCAGTAGCAAATGAGGAAGATACATATGAAAATGTGGAGCCAGGATCAAATAATACAGAAGCCATGCAATCACAAACCAAAAGATTACCTGTGATAACAGCATCAGATGTCTCCGCTTCAGACCGCCCAGGGAAAGCGTAACAATGGGACCTATCGCCTGTATGTCCGTTGCCCCTACCATGTTGTGATATAGTGGCTCCAGTTTGCCCATCACCCCGGCCGTTTTGGTGACCACCATTACCTCGACCACCGCGTCCTCCAGAATGACGGCCTCTTCCATGACCACCTCTACCTCTAACCATTGGAGGTCTGTAACTCTGTTTTGGACAATACCTCTTAATGTGTCCAGTCTCCCCACATCCATAACACTCTCTGGATTCAAGCATCGGCCTCTGTGAGAATGACGAAGTTTGGGGATAACCACCAAACTCAGAGAAATGTTGACCGGTCTGCGGTGGACCCCCAACTACCGTCTGTAGTGAAGACTGAATTGGTCGGACTGAGTAACCTCCTGAACCCTATCCTCTAGAGTAAGAACCATTAAACTCACCTCCCTTTCGAAACCTTTTTGATGTCGATGCCGTGGTGAAGTCATCTGGCTTCACTTCTTCCACCTCTATCACGAAGTCTACCACTTCTTGAAAGGATTTTGCCGTAGCCGCTACCTGTAAGGCTGAAATCCGCATTTCTGACCTCAACCCCTTCACAAAACGGCGAATCCGCTCTTGTGGACTGAAACAAAGTTGGGTGGCATACCTGGATAATGCACGAAACTTAGCCTCATATGCAGTAACCGACATCCTACCTTGCTCTAGGCTCAAGAACTCATCTCTTTTCCTATCCCTCAAAGTCCGGGGGATATACTTCTCCATAAACAAGCTAGAGAATGATGCCCAAGTCATAGTGTGGTGCCTCTGTGGTTGACACTCAACATGTGATCGCCACCACATTTTGGCGTTCCCTTGAAACTGATAAGTCACAAACTCAACACCAAACCGTTTACTATACCCATCTTGTGTAGTAGCTCATGAAAGTCAACCAGAAAATCGTAGGCATCCTCAGATTCAGCACCCTTGAAGACTGGAGGTTTCAATTTCAAGAACTTACTGAAAAAGTTCATGCTGATCATTTTTCATTATAGGCCCTGTAGTCAGACGAGGGAAACGTGCCTATTTCCAATGAGGCATCCATGCGGGAGCCATAGTAGCGCATGTTGTACCTCCGGACCCTGAGGTGGGTGCTGCCAGCAAAAACTGGAGGTATCTGACCCTGATCAGAAAACCCGCTAAGATAAGCAAGAACCTGATTAATCATTTCTGGGGTAGGTTGGGGTGGCAATTCCTCATTCTGCACTTGTTCATTCTCCCCTTCCTCACCCTCTCTTACTACTTCCTCAGTCGGTGGAGGAGTCACCGCCCTAGCATCAGAGGGATAGGTGCTTGTCCTCTTCCTCTAGAGGACGTTCTCCCCGACCTCTACCACGGCCTCTTGCCACTGTTTCTCTCCGAGCTACAGCCCCAGTGGC